>CDFI01106345.1:0-83272 GCA_000826405.1 Acanthamoeba divionensis | reverse complement strand
TAACCCTAACCCTAACCCTAACCCTAACCCTAACCCTAACCCTAACCCTAAACCCTAAACCCTTAACCCTAACCCCTAACCCTAACCCTAACCCTAAACCCTAAGTTGGCCTTGATAAATTGTTTAAAAAAAGTTACAACCTATCTTGATAAGAGGACATCATTATCTCACATCAACTGATTCACTTGGCTGACTCAAGTTCCTATGCCCTAGCCTAAACTCTAACCTTAAATATTGAAGCTCATGTCTTGTTATTTAGTTTATTTAAGTGAAAACATTTTTTTTCTATCTTATTATCTATGTACACCTTTTGTTGACAAAGGTTCTTGCTCTTTTATTATATGTGTAGACTATTGAATTAAAAGTGAACATCAAGCTTAAATTAAATATTTATTATCATCAACTTTATCACAGGTACATATACACTTGTTATATCATATATATATTAGTGTTAAATGATCTAAAGTGTTTGTTATATCTACTTTTTAGATTAAATATAAAGTGGTTGATGCATTTTAAATATAAGCATAAAGACAATCAGTTGATGGCTGATGATTGTTTTTTACTCTTATTTTGTTAATTTATTACTAATTAAAGTTATAGAAAATTTAAAAGATTGATAAAAATAGAAAAGTGCTAGGAAATAATCAGTATTCTCCATTGGCAGGTCTATTCTTTGGTTCATCTGTAAGATGCTTAAAAATTTATCTACAGTTAAAAAAAAGAAAATAGCTTTCCAATGGCTAACAAAGAGTTAAAAGGATGTCTATATAAAGATGACTGTTAAAAAAGACATAAGACACCTTGGCCAGTGTCTTTTTAAAGTTTATCTACTTTATAAAAACTAGTTTAAAGTTTTTTTAACTTATCTTTTTCAGTAACTTTATTTTATATTTTACTTAATAATGACAACTAACAATCATACTCTTTAAAAGATGGATCACAAGAGGCACTGACTTTATTAGATTAACCAACTAGTTATAATAAATAATAAATATATATTTATATATATTTACATCACTATACATTTTAAACCTTTAAAGCATGTCTTATATGTCTTGTCTGTAGTTTATGCTTTAACATTTTTTAACATGACATCAGTTCCTTAGCCTTGAGAGCTTAGCACACCATTGCCTTCTTACAAACATACTACTAAATGCAATGTATCATAATTGTAGTCATAAGTAGTTGTCATTTAGACTTAAGCAATTTGTAGTTAGGCACCTTTTTATAACAAGCATAGCTAGCATACATCTACTAGTTCTTCTTGATCACTTCTCTTAGAGTGAAAGTTTAATAACATTGCTTTTAGAAGAATAGAAGTGGTCTCACTTACAAGAGTTTGAAGTAACCTTTGTTAGCTTAAACTATAAAAAATGTTAAAAAAACCATAAGAAATGGTCACACCCAACAGCTACATTTGACTACTTTGACATGCTTGAAAAAGCTTCAATTTACAATGCCTCTTTACAAGAAATGTAAATTTATTTGCAGCCAATTTTCTATGCTCATCACCAACAGGCATCAAACTACACTCTGGACAGGTCCTGCCTGGTTAAGGTGGCTATAGCTTTCATCATTTATGGATTTCTTCACAAACTGTTGATAGGTGGCAATTTTGAAGAAGAGAAGATTTACAAAAAAAACAATGCAATTATCTGTGCAGGGAGTCCAAGCAACAGCACTCCCATGCACTTGGATGGCTGCTGCAGGTGAGAGGTGCAGAGGCCACTCACAGCAGCAGAGGGCTTTGGTTGCCTCCTTGATGATGAGAAACCACCCAAAGCTCTGGCTTTTGGCAAATTGAAAAAGCTGACATTTGATGAAGATTGGTTCATTTTATTGAATGAAACAAGAGCCTTTTGCTACCACTTCCAATCTTTCCAGCTTGTCTTCCATCGCATCACATCAAGTGAGAAGCTTCGCTTGTCGCTCTCCTCAAGAGATCCATTGAACTCCCTGCCTCCCCTGCCAACGTCTATGGAGGTCGAAGGCACAGATTCATCAGGCCGATGATGCAAATCCTCTCCGGAATAGCGCATGCCTGGAAAGAGAGAGAGAGAGATGGAAAAGTTTGAGATATGTGGAGTCGAGGCAAGCAACAGGTTTGGTTCAACGTTTTTCAACAACAACAAAACGGTTCATTGGGGAGGGGGACCTACCTCTGTGTCGTTCCATGCTTTTTCGGATGAGTGTGGTTCCCACAGAGGGCAGGCTTGTCAATGTTTCTTTTATTTTTTTATTTTTTTGCTTTGCCTTATCTGCATTCCTGAATGCTACCCACCTTGTTTTTTGTTCTTTCATGTTAGCAAGGAACAGCAGAGAGGGATAATATGTCTGAGGGAGACAACGCCGTGTACCATACGATGACCAGAACAATAGTAAAGAAGCCACACATCCCTAGCGTGACGCCAACGACCTGCCAAAACGACCATGGAAGTGGCACATCGTCCACGTTCATCCTGCATCGTAAAGAACACACTGCACCTCGTAAGAGGACAAGAAGAAGCAGAAGAAGCTGGAAAGAGATACTCTACCCACAAAAAGCGCCCACAATAAGAATTGGTAAAGAGATGGTGGTAACGGCGTATATAGCGATTTCAAAACGCCGCCTGCGTGATTCCTTGAGATATTAAAGAGAAGACTCAAGTCAGAAATGTGGGAGCATGGATAGACGATTCGTACGTCTAGGATTACAAACCTTAACTCTTTCATGTTGCTTTTTATTCCAAGCGTCTTCAGCACGTTGCGATAGTTCTTTCCGCTTCATCTTCTTTTCTTCCTATTATTATTTTGGACTGGATTTTGAGTGTGCAAATAGAAAGATCATACCAGGTATGATTGTGTGGAAAAGAAGCTCATAGGGTTAAACCCTAATATTAAACGTTTTTTTAAAAAAATTATGATAGTTTGTATGTGTGGGGAAGAAACCTCGTGGTGCTGTGATTCCACAACGGAGAGGAGGTCGTCAATCTGCTCACGAATTTCTTGTTTCGCAGATGTTATACCGAACACATGCCTCAGGTTGCTGAAGAAATGCTGTGTATTTATAAATAAATAAAAATTTACTTAGTAAGTTGCTTGCTAAATAAATCAAATTAATAGGTTAACTAATTCAATGTAATACACAAGATAAAAATGTAAAATAATATTTCGGTAGAACAATTACAGTCTTCTTCTCGGTTTTACTTACCGAATACTCCGATCGGCCTCCACAGTCATCGCTGCTCATGCTCAGTGTATATCGAACCATCATTGTCGCCTGGCCACATATATCAGCAAATTGGCATCCGAATGAATAATGATCCACATATTAGTAGTCAAACATATTCATTGCAAATTTTAAAAAAACTCCTTATGTTTTCGTTCCTTACCAGCTCTTTTAGTTGCACTCGATATTTTTCCATTTCCCTAAAATCAACATCAGTTCGCAGAAGATCAAACTGGTCGGTTGACAGAGAGCCCAACTCCCATAATACAGCCCTCTCCGCATGCCTGAAAGAAAAGCACATAAAGAGAGATTAAGTGAGATTTGTGTCCTTCACTGGTAAAAACTTCCTTTTGTGCCCTAAAAATCAAGTTGACGTACGCCTGCAGAGCAAGAGTCAAGTAAATTCCTTGGAAGAGCTTTGGCCAAGTCTGTTTGTTAAAGCGCATATTCTCACGACTTGTTGGCCAACTGAGGCAAACTGTGCCTTCATTGTTTGAGTAATGAAGTTTTTGTTCCAATCAGCACTGTTCTCCTCAACAGAAAAGGAATTGATGAAGGGAATGCACTACCTTCTCGAGAAAGGCCAATGTGACGATTCTTTCTATGTTCTAAAACCTACCAAAGATAAAAGAAAATATTAGGCCACTTGGCACAAAGTATGCCTTATATAACAAAAAACTTGAAAATTTTCAAGAAGCACCCTATCAGGTCCCTGACATGTTTCTTCTGGTGGGGGCTGATTGCGTCCAAATCCCCTACGAAAATGAAAGAGATACTCTTCAAGTTCATGGGAAGATGGTTGCGTCTTTACTACTATCGTGCTGTGGTGATGGCAACACTGGTTTTACAAAATACAGAAACAGGAGAGAGAAAGGGTTGCATCAGAAGAGCAAAAACCAATGGTGAGATAATTATAGTTTTCATACATGTCCGCGGCGAACTCTGGCAGGAGGCGAGGAAGGTTTTTCGCCAGGCAAGAGAAGCAGCCAATTACCCAGCGCGTCCAGCGTTATAGGTTCATCTCCATACACAGCACTTGAGAGTCTGGAAAAAGAAAACAAGGGAAGAAGGCAAAATCGGCTCTAAGAGATACTGAGTTTGAAGTTGTCTTCTGTTCAGAAAATAACACAAATCTACCTTCCCAAGGCCTTCATGTGCTTTTCTTTGAATCTTTCTTTTCGTTTTGTGATTTCACTTATCTCACTTTCTGCATCACTAGTACTAATATTTTCAAGAAAGAATAAAAAAGAAGTGGAGAAAACAGAGAGCTATAATTATAGAAAAAACGTACCTCAAGTCACTTTCGTCACTTGACTCAAATCCAAACATGTGGACCTTCTTATGGTGCGCGTTTTCGTCATGGTTCTCTTCCTCTTCTTTTTCCTTCTTTTCAGGTTCTTCATCTGTCAGCACTTTTTCTTTGCCCTCAATCCGCTCTTCATATTGAACTGGAGAAAAGGTCCACCCTTCCAGAACATTTTGAACCTTAGAATAAAAATCATGATGAATAAAAGAAAAGCCAAGAAAATAGCATATAAGGGCTATAAATGAACCTTGTGTTGAAGTTTAGAAAGAGACAACCAAGTTCTCAGCTCATTTAAAGATGATAACTCATTTCCTAAGGAAATGAGGCAATCAAATTAAATGAAGGAAGAAACAAGATCCCAATTCTTAGATCTCTTTATAGCCAGCCAGAAATTCCCCTTTTAGCTTTTACGACTCATTACCTTCATCTTTGTTTTCTGGTAGCCAATCAAGCTTTATTACAACAAGTCCTGTTCCCAGAGGACATAGTAATACCTTTGAAAAATGTAGATGATCATTTAGCTGTTGAAACTTTTTCTGTTAATGGGAGGAAGGAATGGTACCTCTATATCAGTGAGCATAAGTTCGATGAAAGTGCACTGATTCCTTTCTTCTACAGCATGGTCATGAGCAGATTCTGACATGCTCTCATCAAACTCCATCTCCTCATCCTCATAATCAGACTCCTAGTGCAGTAGGCCATTTATAAATATATTCAACACCGACATGAGTTGTGCAGTACCTGCATGGCCCACAACTTGGCGTTTGAAAACAAAACTGTCTTTGCAGCTTGAGTGAGCTTCAGGCTACGTGATCTCCAAATATCCAGCTCATGCCCTGAGTTATATATAAAAACAAAACAAGAGATGTTTACTCAGATATCAGGGTGTAGAAGTGTACACACCCAGAAAAAAGGCATAAACATTGAGAAAATGAAACAGGACGCACTATGTTTCTCAGATTGATTGTTGGGCCATCCTAGCCTTTTACGAAATTGTGGAGACAACCCAGCAATCTCTGCTGGCAACGAATTATTTGGTTCCCATAAGTGTATGCCCTTCATACATGCATGAAAATGTAATGTTAACAAAAAAAAACTTCATCGTGATAAAGAAGGGGGTGTGTGTGTGTGTGTGTGTGTGTAATAACTAACCTGTTTGCTATCTATTTTGGGTATCTGCCTTTTACAAAGGAGCTCTCCCCATACAGCAGGCTCAGTTTGGGGGTCCTCCCAATGGAAAGGGATGATAAGTGCTGTCTGTGCAACAAGCAGCGTATTCAGTTCCTCATCTGAACAAGGCAGAAAGGTAAGAAGAACAAAGTGAATCACAAAAGTGGGAATGAAAAGGAGGTTGTGTAGAGAAAAACCTGGCACTCTGCTTGCCTTCACAGGATCACTTTGATTGGAGGTTTTTTCTTCTTCATTTTTGCTCTTCATATTTTGTGTGGAAGGGTGCATATCAGTGAGGGGCACCTTATTCTTCTTCTTCTTCTTCTTCTTCTGGGAAAGAGTCTCCTCAGCGTCAATTGAACAGTCTTGCTCTGGAGGTGACGCATAGAGTGCAACTCCTTCACTGTCTCTCCAATCTTCACCCAGATGCGGCTTGTTTTCTGGGCAGGGATCAGCATAGGACAGAGATGGCATCCGCTGTTCCATTTCTTTCTCTGTTGGGGGTTGCTTTGGCCTTAATTCTTTTTCCAATTACCAAGAGAAGAAGGTGTGAGCTCACTCAACCCAACCCCCACGTTTATATATTATTAGGGCAATTCTAATATGCTTCGGTCCAATCATGTTTTAGTGTCGACAATGGGTGGCACCAATCATTGTTGAAAGGAATGGCCTTGCGGGCGTGTCCCACACACACACCCGCACAGAAGTAGCAGTAGCAGCAGTAGCAGTAGGCTGCGACTACTTCTCCTGTGTGGCCACAAAACAACAACTGAATGCTGCTGACCGTTTTAGACAGGTTCTTTTGGGAGTTTTACAAACCATTCAGCAGCTGCCGACAGGGTTAGTTCAATGAAGATGTGATGTACCATCATCTTCACATCTGATGAACTTCTTTGCACACAAACCTACCTTGTGCAGATATCCCACAACAACACCCTTCAATTTAAAATAATAATTGTATGTGTACCAAACTTTTCACTTTGCTGGTGCCCTGTAAGAATTCTATTGAATCCGAAAAAGGCAATGCTTTTATAGAGTCAGTTCTTATGGTGAGCAAGAACAATATAATGCAGTATGATGAAAAAGTGAAAATAAAACTGAAAGTGATTATGGATAGATTTACACCCTAGTTTATGTGACACATTTCTGATTTTGCTATTTCTGTGGCATTAGCTTGTTCTCCAAAATCCCAAACCTTAACATTTTTATCACTTGGAGAGAAGAGTTACATTTTTTTAAAAAAACAGAAAACAGAAAAATAAGGAAAAATGTGGCATATGTGATGGCTTACTGAGAACAAGTGACCAGTTTCCTTTCATCAAACTGTAAATCAAATACACTGAATGAAGAAATAAAGATAACCCAACCTACCAGTGTTAGTGATCTATTTGCTTCGGAAGGAGGAAAGAGATGTGAACACGAGAGGTAAGTACACACCGCATGGAATGAGCATGGATCTTGTTGAGTTTGCGCCTTGTAAAGAAGTCATGCACCATCACATTGCCAGAGACATCTCCACTGATTATCTTTTTTTTTTTTGTTTGGTTAGGCACGCTGAAGAATAAGTGTGCAATGGTGAGATGTTGTACCTTGTTTTGATCCCACTGAAGACATCTGATGAAGTGCCCTCTACCATGTGCCTCTTTGATTTGAAACACATTGCCAAAGCTCTCAAAGGTACGCATATCCCAGAACTTGATTGTAGTGTCCCCAGATGTGCACACCAGGTTATGGATGCCCACTGTTTCCAAAGAGATGAGCAAATGATATCAATTTTGGCACATTCACAGGAGGGGAGTAGTAACGTACTTTTAATTGAGCTGATCCATCCACTGTGGGCCTTCTTTTGTGCTCTAAGGAGTTGTCCTGTCTCAATGTCCCATACACGCAAAGTACAATCCAAACCCCTTTTGCACCACAAAGCCATTTCTGTTCATCAGCTTATTTTCCCTCTATCCCCTCATATGTAGAAAAAAGCTAGGCAAACCCAGATATCAGCCAGTTGTGCTGTTCATCGATGCCGAGTGCGGCTACAGCCTTCATCTTCTCGGCATCATTCAGACTTCTCAATTCCTGTCCTGTTTGAAGGCTCCATACCTAGGGTTGTAGGTTTATGAGAATAAAATGGTTACCGCCAGGGCTACTACTATTGCAAACCTTTATGGTTTTATCCTTTGAACCACTGAACAGCATATCGTCCTTCTGCTTCCATGCCAAACAGTAAACAGATTTCTTGTGCCCTAGAAGAGAGCGTACACAGTCCTGTGACTCCAAATCCCAGACCTAATGGAGCAATAAAGAAGGGGGTGCAATATTATTAGTAGTGTATACGCCTCTCAATAACAGTTCTTTCAAACCTTGATGGTTCTATCCTTGGAGCCAGAGATGAGTGTAGGCGAATTGTTCTCTAACTGTCCCAACTCAACACAGTGAATCGATTCGATGTGACCCCTAAACATATTAAGACAAATCTGTTACTCTACTGTCATACAAATCGCAACGGTGTGGTGTCTTCATAACCTTAGTACATATTCTGCCTCTATGACACTGTTAGTTTCTTTCTGTCCCTTCTTCTCTTCACCTACCACACTTCGGTCTATTCCATAGATATGCAAGATGGTAGTTAACATAGAGAATTGTTTTCTGATAGAATAGCTATCCCAGTGCAAGCAGGTAATGTTGTGTGCATAGGGGACTTACAACGTGCAGCAGCAACTTGGTCTAAGTAAGAACAACGCCACACGCCAATAGTTTTCTCAATCACTAGGTTCTGTATGCCTTCTAGCCCGTCACAAGGCAAACTGCCTCCTGCCACAAGAAACTGGTCTATATTGATATTAGTACATAGTTAGGCGTTGCACATTACCTCATGGCTTTTGCTTGTTGGTGTTGGTGTTGGTGTTGGTGTTACCATTAAACTTAAGGCACGAGTGGTTGAGCTTGTTGTTTTGTAGCACCAGAATGGGCTTCTTCTTCAGTTTGCTAGACTTTTGGGTCCAGCTCTTGTTCTCTATGAGGGATTTCCTATAATACAGGGCTTTGTAGCTGCCACTCTCTTGCAGTGTTGCCTTTGTTACCTTACCTCGAAACTTCTTGTCACACAATACCCTGTTGATTTTTCTTTATGTCAACACTACACAAACGATGATCTCTAGAAACCAACCAACACAATTCTTTCTTGAGGGAAGGGTCTTGTGGTGATGCAAATCGTATGAGTTGAACAGCCAACAAGCCACAATGCTTCGAGAACGGGCTTTACCTCCATATGCTGAACGTGGCATAAGAGTTCATATATAAGAGAAAGAAGGAAATGGGCTTGTGACTGAGGGTTTGTGTGCGTTTACCTTTCGTCATGGGCAAGTCTTTGCCATCTGGAGCAGACTTTTGAAATGTTGATCATGTCTGGCTCTTCGAGAAGGGAGAACACGAGAAGCCACATCTCATCTGGCAGTGAGTCAGCAGTTGTTATCGTGTCGTCATAAGCATCCTCCAAAGCTTCGTCAGCCTCCCAATACATTTCTTGTTGCATCTCTGAGAGAGGGCCCCATGCTTTTATGGTTTGCTTCGTGGCTGGCGCTGTTGAACTGCCTCGCAAGCAGTACGAAGCCTTAAGGTGGCCCTCAACATTCCACCAATTAAAATTCAAAAGCTTATGAGGATCCTATGGCCAACATTTTTGGCAATATATATCGATTTTTATTCGTGGGACTTTCAGCTCGGTGTCTAACTAATTTAGAGGAAATGATGGGTTCCACATTTTTAAAGACGGGTTGGTTGTTGTTTTGCTTCTTAGTTACTACTTCCACACAGCCACGAATACGTCCCAACATCATCTTGCAAGAAAAAGCTAACCCAACTACTCCCCTACTTATCTTGAATTCATGGAAAAGCTTGCCTCACACTCTGGAGAACTGCTGGTGGCCACCGGATTCCTCCACAACGTGATTGCTCTACTGCACCCCAAGCTCAGGTGCCCTCTCATTGAGCTAGTGACCAAGAAAGGTTTCTTTGGATCAGTGCCGCCCATCAACAACAATGACCATTCAGAGGAGGAAGAAGGAGCCCACAAGAGTAGATCTGCCTTCTGGTTCGTCGTGACTGGGTTTTGCATGATGGTAGCTGGTCAAGCCTTGACACTGCTTACAGAGGCCACAGGAAAGGCTCCACCACGCAGTCTTGGATTTTCGCTCATGGCGTTGGGCATAACGGGAGGTCTCATGCTGCCTCGCAGTGGCTTTTGGCTAGTGGCTGGCCAGGGCGCCCTCATCGCCACCTATGGATCAACAAACACCACAATGACATGCAAATAAGTGGCTGCCAAACAAAATAAAGTTGTCAGTCAACAATTAATTTTTGTTCTTTGTTCAGACAAGGTGTGTGTGTTGAGAGGGTGCAGAAAGAAAGTTGTGTGTAATCATTTATATGAAATCGATTAGAGAGAATCATCTCTCTTGTTCAAGATATCACCATCAAAACAATAATAATACTTACACTCAAACAGCATGCAACAGATTAAACAGCCAACCTCTCTCTCTCTCTGACACATAACATAAATAACAGATATCTGCTGCTGCTGCTGCACACATACACGAGGATGTATGGGTGCCAACCCACCCTGCCGCCATCACCATCACCACCACCACATCAACGTGAGAAGACAACAGCCAAGACAATGACTGCAACGATAATTCCAATAAGAAACAACAGACAGATTATTGCCAAGATTATCATCTTCCAGCGCGCACTGCATGCATACCGATTTGCCTGTGCATGGAAAGAACATTTTAGATTTTGCCCATTATTAATAACAAAACTAAAGAATGCACTAATATCAGTTGAACAAAACGTTCGCCTTCTCCTTTGTTCTCTCTTTTCTCTTGCAAACAATCTCATTATGACAGATGAACCCTTTTCATCTTCCATCCCCCCCCCCCAAAAAAAAACATCAAAATTGGGGGTGATGGGCGTACAATCTTGAGTTCCTCAACTCCTTTCTCTACGCGCACGTTAGCCACAAATGTGTTCTGTTCTACTTGGTTCAGCGCTTCGCCTTGCTCATGAACCAAGCCTCTCATGTCCTGATAGACCTCCCTCAAAGCTCCAACTTCTGCATTAATTTGATGTATTTCTCTGTTGTTCTCATCAATAAGCGCACGATCAACCTCGTAACTTGATTGCCCCACAAGATCTTGTTGCAACAGGGGCTCTCTCAGGGTGTTTCTTTTGTTTGGATACATTTCTCTCTTAAATATATATATGCACACTTCTTTAATTCCAAAAGACTTTGAGGTTTTTGAAGAGGAAGCAAAACAGTGAGTGGGGTTCTCCTCAGTCTAAGTTTTCTTCTTTCTTCCAAATAAAACAGACTTTTCTTCCCTTCTTCCTTCTTGCTTCCCACAGTGCGCCGAGCCCGAGACAAAAAAACGAGAGGGACAATCCCAGGACCACAAAGGTTCCTTTCTTCGTTACCGGGCGATGGCCAATGATAATATTTTCTTAATTATTTTTCTTAATTAGAGTTGGCCAATGAAGAGAAAAACTGCTGTTTGACGACAACAACAAAGTCCCATCACGATGATATGAACCAAAATTTAAGCATTATTAGAGGTGAGATAAATTAAAAACTTTATACTACAATAAGAACAAAAATGTTTGTTGTTGAAGATTTCCTTTCTTTCTTGGATTAAAATAGATTACATCCAAGAAGGCAGCATTGTTTTCTGCGTGCATAGTTCGAATAGCGGTGTGCCTGCCAAAAATTGATTAGAATGATGATTGGAATGGTCATGCTGAAGAGTATTTGGGGGGGGGGTGAGGTCTTTGCTTACGTCGCCAAGCTGATTGACGCCGCGCTCAACATTTACTTCAACACGATGGATGTTTTCTGCTACGCGGTCAAGCTTCTCTCCAGATTCATGGGTGATGTGGTTGACATCGACCACGACCTCCTTGAGGGCTCCCAACTCCGTCTCTATGTCTTTGAGGTCTGCATTGCGCTCCTCAATGAGTTGCCGATCCACTTGAGCGCTAGAACCACCCACCAACTGCTGTTGCAGCAAGGGCTCTTTCAAAGTTGATCGTTGGGAGATCATTGTTTTTTTTTATTGCCCCCTGTAAAAGTGATGCCCACAACTCTTTTCTCTTTCTTTTTCTGCCCGGTCGACCAAAAGCCTATGCGAATCAGAAATCAGATAATTTCCAATACCCGTGGAGCAGTAGTCCCACCCAGTTCCTGGAAATCGAAAAAAGTTCCAACTTTCTCAGGCGCTTAAACCAACTTTTGGCGGCAAACAGGTGCTTGGCTAATTTATAAATAATCTCAACAACAACACGATGGAGGAAATGAAACCACCAGGTATTTTGCATGCGTGCCAGTGTTTTCCTAAAACTTGTGTGGTGGTGGGTTGTACAGTTGACGTATTTTCCCAAGTAACTTGAATTTGCGAATAATTTTCTTTTTTCCAAGCAGATGAGATTGTGGCTTTTGTGGAGGAGCTGCGCTGTGCCCACAGATCCATGCTGCCTTTTTCTGAAGTCCAAGAAAGAATCAAAACAGCCCAGAGAGAAGGCTGGACTGATCCATTGAACCAGGCCCTTATCTATGAAAACGTATGCCCCCCCCCCTTCTGTATTTGTGCTCCTGAAAAAAAAAAGCAAATTGTTACTACTTGCACAAAGGTGTTTTGTGATCCTGTGTGCATGAAATTCCCTCCTGCTTTGAAATATACCAAAAGATTGCTAAGAACCTTGCTTGATTGCATAGAAAACGACTCTCAGGTGCCGATGTCCTTCTTTGCCTGATAAGCTTCCTTGTTTTTTTTTTGTTTACCATGTTATCTGCTACACTCCTCAGGAAGTGTATGAACCTTTGCTCGAACAATTCATGAAGCTTCTTTCCTCTGACATTGAAAGGTTGGAATTCCAATGCGGCAGTGGCTAACCATTCAAATTATTTCTAGCTACTCTTCCATTGCACACACTAACAATTAACTTTTGCAAATGTGTTCTGCATTAATGTAGAGAAGTCTGCTATAAAACATACACAGTCCCCATAGATAGCGGGGAGAAGACCATCACAGTTCGAATAGCACAAGAGTTTCAGGTCAACACTTTGTCCCTAAAACTTCGCATTTATTTGTCGCCTCAATCTACTCATGCCTTATTCTGATCTGTTGCAGGTGGTGGGGCTTGCTGAGTGGGAAGCTGGATTTTTTCTGTCGGAGTTTATTCTTGCAAATCCAGGTATCCTCAATATATTCTCTTCTCTTATCACAATGTCTGAATGTGGCGTGTGATTTTCAATATACCTTAATGTTTTATCTCTACCCAACTGCTTGTAGAATTATACAAAGGGCGCAGATGTTTAGAATTAGGGTCAGGCATAGGATTGACAGGTAAAGCGTGCTCCTATCTTCTTGGACGTTGTATTATTTGACATCCAAAAAAAAAAAAGATTTATTCTTAAGTTATTCTTTATTGTGGCCAAAGGCATGGTCTTAACCATGGTTAGCCCCTTGCAAGTGGTGCTGACTGACTATCTTGAAGAACCCGTGCTCAGCAACCTTCGCTTCAACTTGCAAAACAGTTAAGGATCCTTAGATTTTCTGATGAACAAATGTAACTCACCAAATCCAATGTGTATGTCATATCACTATCTTGGGCTTTGATTGGGGTGGTTAAGGTAATATAAAGATATCAGAATTTACAGGTATACCACCTGCTGTCAATAGCAGTGAATGTCAAGTCAACGTGGCACTTCTTGATTGGACTCAAGTGGATCAAAACACCATTCAGCTGTTCAAGCCTGATGTCATCATTGCCGCTGATGTGGTTTGTCTACCTCTCGTTCGTTCTCTAGCCTTACACCCCTTTTTGTTTATTTTATTTATCTTAATTCTCTGCTCGACACACACACCCCCTAATATGCACAGCTCTATGACAAGGGACTCGTTGATGCAGCATTATCATTGATCAGCTCCATTTTCTCTCTCAATCCCGATTGTGTGGCCTACATCGCCTCCACCATACGCAACGAGGACACCTTCGGACACTTCGTAAGGGAGTGCACACGGACTGGAATTTCATTGTCCCAAGTGTGTTCCAGCACGGACACAAACTCACCTGCACACCTCTTCCCCTCCTACACCAGAAAGGACAAAACCATCGTTGTGTCCAAACTCACCTGTGGTCTCGCCCCAAAAAATATAGTTTAAAAAAACCTTTGGGAAGCGGAATTCCAGCGATCCCGACACACTTGGCACAAGTTCTTTTGTTGAATGAAAACAAAAATCTTGCTATCCTGACATGTCGCTGGTGGGTACTTTTTCAAGCAGAAGGGGCAACCGAGACGATCAACAACCACATTTTCAAGTGAAAATTGAGGTCAAATTCCATGTGCGGATATGGCTCTAATTAATCAACCGCGTGACTGGGACCACAAGCTGGGATGAGTTTGGGACGAACTGCCGACAAGGAGCTACGGACGCCCCTTTGCGGCACTCGTGCAAGCCAAAGCCGCTCTACACGAGAACGAACAATTGTTAACAGTGACTACCGCCCCGACAGCAACCTTTCTTGAGAAAAGTGTAAACCGTAAAAGACCAATCAATCAAAGGCTGGTGCTTGCTCCTCCAGAAGTTGTTTGGCTGCCGTATTGTACAAGAAGAAGCAGAAAAAGGTACCTTTTTCTCAGGGCCTTTTATCTCGTTAGTCTTAGGAGACCCCCTTTTTTTTTGTAGGTGCTTGGCTTGCTTGCTCCTCTTTTGAGGAAAGCCGTGTTTGGGGGAAACTTTCTCAGTAGTGCCCCACTTCAACTTTTGATCTTGTTTCCACTCATAGATACACTTTCCCTCAAGGACTATTTATTTCCTCGTCCGAGATACACGACTGCCACTACCGCAATGATGGAGCCGACCGTCAATAAGAGATCTGCCGATGAAGAGGAGGGTTTGATCGAGGGTGAATCTCTGCTCGGCCATGCTAACAACTTCTCTGAAGATGACTACAACAGGAAACTCAACTTTCCTCCCTGTAAGGTATGCTCGAAGCGGATTTCATTCTCGTTTTCCCTGGATGGCCTTCTTTTCTGCAACACTTGGTTAAGGGTGATTGACGTGTCATCGTTTATTTGGTGTTATTCTTCAGCCCATGATTTATCATAACATTGACCGAGACGTGCAAGATGAGAGACTCAGATATCTGATGAAGTTGTGCTATTACGCTTGGTATGGTAGGTGCTTGCTGCTACCCCCCCCCCTTCACTGGGATGGATGATGCTGATTCTTGTGATGTCTCATCTCACAGCATTCTTGGCCATATTGATCTGGAACTGCATTAGTGTGGGAGCGGCTGTCTTTTCTCTTCATTCCAATACATTTACCAACACAAGTAAGTTAAAGCGCACAACTACCCATGCTAATCTCGTTCCTCTTCTTCTAACTTCTTCTAAAACCTGTAAACAACAGTGGGCTGGTTCATTTCATTCATATATATGGTGGTCGGTTGGCCTCTATCTTTCCTTACATACTATCAGGCCTACGAAGGAGTCAGGTATGCTATCTTTCACTTCACGTGGTGAGGAAGGAAAAAGGCGGCTGATAAACTGAGTAGTAGGCTTAAACTTCTTTTTCCTTCTTTGAAGATTGAGGAGCACTCCAAGGATGTCCATGTACTCTTGTCTATTTGGCAGTCAGATCCTCTTTTACATGTGGCTGGGTTTGGGTATACCTAAAACTGGCGGAGCGTAAGTGCCCTCCCTCTTCACGCACACTTCACATGACCGCACGCATAATAACAGTGTATTGGTCATCAGTGGTTTGGTGTTGATGGTGGATGCGTTCCAAGAGGGCGACATGGGAGCCGGCATTATGAATCTGGTATCGCTCACCCTGTGGACTATTCAGAGCGTCGTGGGTGTCTATACGAGCATCAACCTGTGGCGAGCTTATAGCAGCAGTCCACTCTATGCTGCTACACCTGACGGCCAGCCAGAAGACATTAGTATGTACTCCACTTGCCCTTAAGTAAGGCCAAACAAACTGACGTCAGTTTCTACTTGCATCTTCCAGCCATCCAGCAAGATACGGTCATTGATGCAGACGAAGTGATTGAAAAGGCCAAGGCCAAGGAAGCACTGGCCGATGACGCCTCGAGCAGAGGAGGCAATTTCTCTTCATTTGGACTGAAGATACCTTTTCCCACCAGAGAGCAGGCACAACAGTACATGAGATCATCATCATCATCAGCGCCCACCAAACAGAGCCCTACACTACAGCAGGAGGCTCCCATCTTGCAGCCCATCCAGGCCACGTTATCTATCCCAACCCACTTTCTTGAGTAATTAATTATGGTCTCTGTCCTCTCTTTGGTATCTGAAGAGTTTCTGCGCACAAGAACCCGCCCGGCTCAGCCGCAACAGGGCAAAGAGGGAGAGAGGGAGTGTGGGTGGGTGGGTTATCTCAATTGCATATGTGTACAAAGATGACAACATAAACGGGGAGCGGGGTGGCCTTGGCCCATCCCTCCTATTTCTCAAAAGTATAAAAGTTAGAAGAACAACTCTTTATTTTTTCACAACGTGTGTATGGCCTTCTCAAAGCTTCTCTCTCTCTCTCTTCCCACTGCAGTTGGTAACCAAAACTGCTGCGATTTCCATCTTTACCTGCTTCTTAGATATTTTGAGTTTTATTGTTTGCAAAAACAAAAACAGAACAAAACAGTTGTTGGGTGTAAAAGTGCGCACTTTCAAAAACTAAGTTGGACACTTTATTTAAAAATATTACTGACTGACAACAACTAGGTGTCCTCTCTCTCTCGCATATAAATGGTCCTCGACTACTCTGATCCTCTCCCCCTTTAGTGCTCGGGTGTGCGTGTCTGTGTGTCAGCCGCAGCTTTCTTTCCTTTTGTTTTAGTGGAGCTCCTCGTTGGTGTGCGTTTGCAGAAGGCCCTTCAGTATCTGAAGCTTGGTCACACCCTGGCCGACGAAGGTATTAATTTGGTGGCAGTAGTTGCTGATCTGGTGAGTCAGGAAGAGAGAGTCCAGCTGGCTTGGTGGCTGCATCCTCAACTCCTCAGTCTCTCCCGTTTGTTTCTGATATGAGAAAGAGGAAACAAAAGTTAGGAAAAAGAAGAAGACAGAGCACACCATCTTAACACATAAGTGATGATAAATTTGGGGGGAAGGGAGACGGACCCGTTTGTGCAGTTGTCTTTGCAAATTCTTCTGATAGTACTCGTGTTTCTTTTGCTCCTTGTCCAGCTCATCAACACTTTGGATGAGGAAATCCAAACTCTCCTCAACAAAGGGCGTGGTGGAATAATCCAAACAGCTGAACTCGCTGGCCCTGCACACAAATGCAAAATTATTCGTCATGCAAATAAAAACAAAAGACAAAACTGCATACTCACTACTACGCCACTTCTCACCAAAATGCAAACAAACAAAGAATGACATGGGTGGAAAAAAAAACATACCTATCAAGGGAATTGGAGTGTTGAATCTCTAACAAAAACGCCTTAATCAACGCGGGGTTGTTAATTTTGATGGGAATCTCTTCAAAGAACTCGTTGAATGAAAGCTCAACTTTTTCGAGACTGAAAAAACAACAACATGGATGAATGTTGCACAAACGTGTTAATACAAGTTCTCTGTTCTGCTCTCTCTCAACACACACCATGATAGAAAGAGAGAGAGAGAAAAGAGAAGCTTTGTTGCATAACATACCTTTCTTGAGATTCTTGCTTGCTGTAAAGTGACATGAATGTATCGGTGAGGCGGTATGCCTTTAGAGACAGCTCTCCTTGATTGACCTTGAAGGGGTCATAGACTACAACAACACACTGCAAACGAGAAATCACAAACCAAAAGATTAGTTAACGGGGTAGTAAGGAAGAAATGGATATTAATAGCTATTAATGCAGTGGCGTGGGGGGGGGGCTCACCTTGCTTATTGTGGTCTGGTACTTGAATTGATCCTTGATGAGAGAACCGGGGAAAGAAGCAAGATAAGTTGAAGTATACCAGCCAACAGTGTTGTTGTCCACATTGACCTCCCTGTTTGATTACTACTTAGAGCATTGTTTTTATTAAGAGGGCTGGAAGGAAGGAAGAACCAAAAAATCAACTTTACCTCAGGTGGCGCATCATCTCCAGGTAGTATTCAGCGGCAGTGTCATCTTCGGCGTCCTTTTGTGGGAAAGGCAAGCAATTGGAGACTTCGAGCGTTTTGTTGACATCGAGGCCCAGCAACTGTCCAGTCACGAGCTCCGGCAGATTCTCGCCGCAATGCTTAATAATCTTCAGAACAACCTAACACAGAGAATAAAAAATATACCACACTTCAATTTCTGAAGAAATTGTTGCCTTCCATAAAGGCTAAAAAAATGTCCTCATGAAAAATTCCTTTTTTCTTTTCTGGCCACAGGTATCTCTAATGTTGTGTTAGTTACCAAGCCATCAATTTGGACAGTGTCAATTTTGGAATCTTCATTGACTCCGTAGTATTTGGCGGCCTTGTTAAGCTCCTCCAAGGTCATTTGTGAGATATCTTTCTTCAAAATAGCCTCCATTTTGTGATGTGCGCACACAATTAAACTTCGTAGCGGGGGGAGGGGGCGAGAGGGCAAAGAGAAAAACAAAAACAAAAAAAAAGAAAAAAAGTGGAAGTAAGTTTTTGTAGACACTGGTTCTGGGGGCATCTAGATTAATGGTATGATCGGAATGATGGTCACAGTCTATTCAGAATTGTGCAGAAATATCTAGATTGATCGAGAATCCAGCAGACCAATTAAATGCCCCCCCCCATCCCAAAGACAGAACTGGAGCAAATGTGGTCTTGCCCAGCTAAAATGTATTGCCTCCTGCCAATGCGGCCCAACATGCGTTGTGCTCTTCCACTCTATGTGAAGCAATTCCATGCTTCTTCTTTGTCTCTCAAAATTGGGGCGACAATACCTGGTGTCAACAGTAAGATGGGCGAGACCACCTTTGTTAAGACCAGAAAGTTGGATGAGGGAGAAATCGAAGAGAAATTTATCAAGGGTGGTGGGCCTGGAGGGCAGAAAGTGAACAAAAGCAACAACTGTGTGTGGCTTAAACACGTACTTCCTCCAACCAACCTTGATTTGAGATTGTGAGAAAAGAGTGAACTTGGTTTTTTATTCTTTCTGTAACATAACACTTTCAGTTGCCAACAGGGCTCGAAGTAAAGTGCCAGAAGACACGCCAACTCCTGCAAAACAGAAAGGCAGCCAGGAAGATCCTGCAGGACAAATTAGAGCTGCTATTTTTCCCTGGTGAGAGCAAGATCTTCAAAAGGCAAGAGAAGATAAGGAGAAGAAAGGACAGGCAAAGGAGGAGGCTGCGGGTGGCAGACGATGAGATGACGACCACAGACAAACAGCTGCCCAACAACAATGACAGCGAAAGTACCACCAACGTAGACGCCAACCAAGCACAGCAGCAATCCATGAGTTCCAGTGGAGCTTTGGAAGAAGAAAGGAACAACAAAGAGGATGAAAAAGAAAAGTCTCTAAAATAATCAAAAAAGAGATAAACTGTTTATTGCATCACAACAATAGCAATCTGCTGGAACTCTATCCTTTCCTGTTGAGTTCTCTGCTCAGCTATCACAGCAGCAGAGTAGCCATCCAGGTGGTATGGTCTTGCATCAGTGCAGGCTCAACAAAAACCATGGTTGCAGCATTTCTGTTGGCATATCTCCATTTGTACAACAAATGCCAGCTGCCCTTGTAGCTATAAGTTTTGCAGCTCCAATTCGAGGATAATTTTATATACATTTGAAAAATTAATGGATATAAATTCAAATATATAGATATTAAGGCCTCAGTTATCTCTCAGATATGAGTGGCGTGTCTTTTTTTTTCATAAGTAAATAAAATAGTCGCTAAATTGTCAGGTTGATAATTGAAATCCGGATTATAACCGGACACCCCAGATTGCTTGCGGCAGACTCGACCTCCCAACAAAGTTACAGAGCTCCCAAGGTCAGGTTGTCTTTGTGCTGATAACGGGCGGAAGTAACAACACGCCGCTAATCTTCCTTTGTGCCGGCGCATGTGCATGTTAAACGTTTGGATCTCTTCTTTTTCAGCAAGGGATAAACGTGAATCTCTTTGACAAATTTCACACGCTAAGGCGTTATTCACAATTGTAGAACAAATTAAGTTCTGCGTGCAAAAGAAATTGGTTGGTGATTCTGGTGCAATCTGTGTAAAAACTCACAGATTACAGATTGTATAAATATGAATACTGTGACCACTACGTCACAGCCTGGTGACTCTGAATGGATTTGGGACAAGAAGCAAGCGCTTATGAAATATAAAGGAAAGCCAATTTTATTTAATTTTAGAGATCTTGCTGGCGCCTCCACAGAGTACGTAGAGAGCAGCCCCCCCCCCAGCAACGATCATTTGTTGAAATTAGCATTTCCAAATGCCTGCTTACTGTTGAATCAACTTTGCTGCTCCCCTTCAGAGGTGCTCTGCAGAGAGGCTTGATTTTTCGAAGTTCTGCTGTGGCGCGTGCTGATGTTTCAAAGGAGGAAGCAAAACAGATTCTCAAATTTTGGATCAAAAGAGTGGGCATTCGCACCATCATTGACCTGCGCTCCCATGGCGAAAAGAGGTTCCCCTCTTTGTTCATTTCTCTGTTTTGTTTGTTTGTGTTATGTGACCTAAACTTCTCTGTTCGTTGTGCCTACAGAGCCGACCCAAACGAAGATCTTGTAGAGAAAATGTTTCCAACTGTATTTGATAAGCAGTAATTGTCCTCCCCAATCTTTTTTTAGTGCCTATTAGCCTAGAGCTAGCAGTTAATGGCTTAAAACAAAAAATTAGTAAGTGTGCCGGAGGCTAATATCTTGTCTTTTTAGGATAATAGGAACGGCGCGTCGGAAGCGATTCTCAGTCAACTTTATGACTACTCGAATGATGCTAGAAGGACTATTCCTGCCGTCTTCTAGAGAAGTCAAGGTAAATCTTTCTCAATCACTAGGACAATATCTATCTCGCGACATTTATACTGTGCAGGCATTCTGATTTCCAGGACACATAGAGTAACTTGTTGTTCTTTCTTTTATTGTGAGTAGAAGAGAGTAATAAAGGCATTCCTACGGCCTGCAAATGGTGGCAGGACCCAGTCAGCAATGACAGCTTTTGTAAAGGATGTGATGAACCCAGGAGGCCTCACAAAGTACTCTATACTCATACTCATATTTTCTCAGTCGATGATTTTAAAGGTTTCAGATTCCCTCCGCATCCCCAACAACCTTGCAAACACTCTATTTGTTTATTTTATCTTCAGCTCTTTTTTAATGTCGTGTGCCTTCATGATCACTAGAAGATGATTAATCTTTGTTTGTGATGCAGGCACTGCGTATCTGTAGCGATCGCCGAAACCATCCTGTTTTGTTTCATTGCTCATCTGGTAAGGATAGGACTGGCCTTTTGGCCGCACTTATTCTTCACGTGTGTGGACTCTCGACAGAGCAAATTTTGGACGATTACACGATATCAGAGAGATTTCTCCAGCCTGTGATGGATCTCATAGCAAACGAAGACAGAAGCAAAGGACTCAGCTCTGAATTTGATGGAACTCCTCGCTATGTCATGGAGAGGACTCTGAAGTGGATCACTAACCTGTGGGGATCTGTTGAAAATTATCTTCTCTTCATTGGCTTTGGATATGCAGAGCAGAAAAAGTTGAGACGAGTGATGTGCAAAGAGAGCTATAGATGTGGTATCAAGCTGCCGCCCACCAGCGCCCTCGTTCCAACGGCGAAGCAGGTCAAACAGACGGGACTGAGTGAGGACAAGTGGAGCGGCCTGTCTAATCTGGTCAAGATCGACAAGGACCATTTGAGATTGTTTCAGAGCTATTTGCAATTGATCAAGGACAGTGCCAACAGCAGAGCCATGTCATCGTCATCCTCGTTGGAAGGGGCGCCAGCGCAAGAAGAGCAAGAGAGGGAGAAGAAAATCAAAGAGATAGAAAGGCAGCAGCTGCTTCTGTTGAACGTGAGAGTCAAGCAGATGGAAGCCCTGAAGAACAGATTCCATTTGAACTGGAACTTGGCAAGCCACAGGCAAAACGGAAGCAGTGAGACTGGTGGCGGGCTGTTGAAAGAGAGGCAGCGGCGAAAGACGTATCCCTGTCGCGAGGTCGTGTCTACTCCAGAGCGACCGAAGGCTCTACTGTACAACAGGATCTCCATGAGGAAACGCTCAGGCTCGGCACTGGTCTCTTCAATAGGCCAGGAGGATGTGGACGACGACGTGGACTATTGGGAAAAAGAAGAAGAAGAAGAAGAAGAGCAAATGATTGTTGACAACAACGGATTGAGTCTAAGGCAACAGCTGCTCAACAACGAGGAAGGGCATATGATACAGACTAATGTAAAGGACGACGACGACGATGATGATGGTGAAGAAGAAGAAGATCATGTGGAGGAGATGGTGTCGTTGCCGTCTGAAGAGGACTGTGAAAAGTTTTCGTTCTTGTTTGAAAGCGAAGGCAAGAAGGAGAGCAGCAGCAGCAGCAGCTGTAAATTGGAGGATTCTGATAGGGGAGGATGTGTGATTGAGCAGCAACACAGTGAGCTTCCTCCTACTTTGGAGGGCCATCCTAGCCATTCTCACGACAGTTTGTTGTTGTCGCTGCGAGACGTTGTTGGCGGCCCCGCAGCGTGCTGCAGCCCGTTTAAGATTGGAAGGATCAAGTTTAATGCTGCTGACTCGGACTCGGACTTGATTGAAAACAGTTATTTTTACAGCTGAAACGCAAAAAAGATATCTTTTTGTTGTCTCTGTACAGTTGTGTTCGGCTTGGTTTCTTCTTCTTCTTCTTCTGTTGTTGTTGTTGTTGCCAACTGTTCTATAAATATATGTAACCACCTCACGATATATAAAAATTAGCAATAATGGAATTTGAAGCGTTGTGGTTGATCGCTGGCAAGAGTCAGAAGATGTAGCTACCTAGAGTGTGCTGGCATATTTCACTTCACAATCCCAAACTACTTCATTCATCATTCCATGGTTGACCCAACCCTCATCAATAATGATAAGGGGGGGGGGCACTAAGTCTTTGAAGTAATGGTGAGTTTAGGCAATGAAGAGCGCTTTTGACAAATGCCTGCCTGATGGAAAAGAAGAAAAAGAAGGTGAGGGGCATCTGGAACACTCCCCTTCCAATGAAGACGACAACAATAAAAGTTTGCACCAAAGAATGTCCGATCTGATTATAATTATGCTCGAGCAGAGAGATGCCGCACTGCCAGTGGGGGTGATCAACCATTGGTTTCTTCCCCCTTGTGTGGTATGAAGAGACCTAAATGTTGGTCTGTAACAGTTGTTTTACTTGAGAAGATGTATTCTTGTCAACAGTCTTTCCAAGAAGGGCAGCTTGGGGAGCAGCCAGTTGCCTCCCTGTATCTCGAGGTACGTGGTGTACGGGTCCAGCACCACCTCAGCGAACTTGGCAGACTTCTTTGGCCTCTTTGTGATACCGATGGCTTGAACCAGCTCTGAGATTGGGCTCTTTAATTCGTCTTGCACTTTGATATGGCTCTGGCCAAGTGGTCAGCTGCTGCAGTACCGTACATCAAATGAATTTAGGAAAATGAGCACAAGTTTACTGGTAAAGTAGTTAGAGAAACGTAGTTCTTACATGAGGGGTCCAGCGCCATAGCGTGGCTGGCCAATTCCAAGCATGTAAAGGTTTTTGTAATTCTCTACATAGAGATCTGCAATAAGTTGTGGTACACCTTCCTTGAACTCCAAGAGCCCTTTGTCAAGCATGGGCAGCTCTGTAATCAAGCCAAAGAGATATAATGAAAAAATGTCAATCTCGTCACATAAGGAATGGAGACAGAAGAGTACCAATGTTAAAGCCAGTTGCATACACGATCAGATCTACCTCTTCCTTTGATCCATCAACAAAGTGCACAGTCTTTCCTTCCATTCTAGCAATGTCAGGGTGAGGAGTAATCCTGCCCAGTTTGATGTGGTGTAGCAGCTCACTGTTGATGGTGGGATAGTGCTCGAACAAAGCGTGGTCTGGCTTTTGCAACACATACCTGATTAACGAGTTTATAAAGTTTGAAACAAGATACTTCATGAGCTGGAGAAATGTAGGTGTGTGAAAGCATTTTACAGTATAACTTTTTCTTAGAGTATTTAAACAAGTGAAACAAAACATAGTTACCTTTCGTATGGCCCCACTGTCAAGTGGAGGAAGCCATAAATAAGCCAACGCTGAAACCACAGCGGGAACCAAGGCTTTATGATATCCACTGAAAATGACAATGACCTTAATTAGCGCACTCTTCTTGAAGGTGAAGCAGATCACAGGATTTAAATGGTATACCTATTGGTATGCCCATAATCGAACGAGGGAGGAACCAATAGCCCCGGCGATGGCTCACATGAGAGGCTTCTCCAAAGCGGGAAGCTTCCACCGCTCTTGTTAATTGAGACCACACATTAGACATAAGTTAGTTCGAAGTACTTGGTTAGAATATATGGAAAGAAGATCATTGTTACATACATATCACAAGCAGAGTTACCACCGCCAACAACAAGTATTCGCTTTCCCTTCAACTGCACCAAATTGAGTGACACACATATAAGTAGTTGACAGGTAAAGAGATTTAGGCTCAAGTACCTGCGAGGGACGTTTGTAGTCCTTTGAATGAATACTTTGTACCTCAAAGTTGGCCACAAGAAATCCAAGTCTATCAACCAACAGCACAACACACCCATGTGCAATGACAACGCCCTTAAATACTTGCTTAGTGCCATCACTCAGCTCAATTTGCCATCCCCCTGTGGTATATAAGTGTTCTGAACATTAAATTTACATACAGGGCAATTGCAATTGCAACAGAAACAACTCACCTGAATCTGCTCCCTTGCCTATCGGTTCTACACGAGTAACTTGGATGGTTCAACAAACCTTAATAGAACCCATTATAAAGTGAAATAACTGGATCAATAAAGTGTTAGATCTAAGAACCTTGACAATTAAAGCGGATGTGTGGCCTCAAAGAGTAATAATCAACGTAACCAGCAAGGTAGGACAAAACTTGTTGTGCAGAAGGAAAGTCTGGCCAATTACTGGGCAGTCTTTATATTCTGTGGTTCTGCAAATATTTAGAACAATATAATCATCATAGCACAATAAACTCTGCTCTCTCTCCAAGGACTAACCATAATTCTCAGAAAGCTAGATCCAATACACTGCTCTCTCTGCTCTCTCTGCTCTCTCATACACCACCACAGCACCACATATCATTGTAAAAAAGCAGAGCAACACATTACTTGTGAGAGGAGATTATGTGCACTGTTTCCTAGACACCATGCTTCCAGTTGCCTCCGATGTCCGAGTCCATCTCAATGACCTCAAAGGGGATGCCGTGCCTCTTTGTGTAACAGATTAAAGACAATAAATTGCAGGTCTTGTTCTGTGCATATCACAAGCATAATTACCTTGAGCGCGGCAGCTGTGCCCAACCCACAAAAGCCTGCACCAACCACTGCTATCTTTTCTGTTGTTGGGGTAATAAGGGATTTGTGAGATTAGCGGACATAATTGACTTCTGTTTGACGTCAAACAGCTATGAAATGGTGATTTTCCACGCTCTTAATTTTTGCCAGTGAAGCTCGCTGGAATTTGGAATGGATGAAGACAGAGAGAAATTCACATGCGTTAAGTGTGGCTCAGAGACCATGAAACTGGAGGAAGGCAACTTCTCTGACCCTTGCTTCTGGCTTGGTTGGATTTTTCATATGAAAAACAGTGAAGGTGAGATTTCAGGTCCGCAGTGGTGTAGTCGGTAACATTTATGGTTCTCACCCATACGCCCCGGGTTCAATTCCCGGCTGCGGAAAAGCTTTTTTGTTTTTTTAACATGATTGAAGTCAGAAATTTATAATTCTCTAAATTATATTTTTTAACTTACAGCTTAACTCAATCTAGTGTATCTAACTAAATATTAGAGTGACTTTCAATATCTAACAGGCAGGAATGTACACAGTTACAGGTACAATCAAACAATAATTTACCAACAATCTACATGACAAAGTAAAAACAATCTCTTTATTTTTTTTAATTTTTATTTACACCAAACTGTAGGTTTTATTTATAAGCTCTGTCCCTCTTATTAACTTTAGGTGTAACTACTATAGTAACTGTAACTTAGAGATCACTTTTTCAGATGAGGCTCTGGCCTGCTATAAAAGTAAAAAAATATAGTAAAAAGGGCAAAGTGTTACAAGGGTAAGGAGGTGTGAGTAAACAAAGATAAGTCACTCACAAGTAATTTGTAGATATTGGGCCTAAGAGTAGACTATCTGACTCTTGTATATTACCATAGTGGTGTTTCTCTTGTAAAGTGTAATGTCAGACTAACTCCAACATTGTCACAGTGTTATAATAGGTAACACTATAGTGTTGTGATATTGTAAATTGTACTATTTATTAAAAATCAAAATAAAACCTCTTACCTAACTGGCAAGGCCAAACACTGACTGGAGTCTCTCAATCAATGCTAATCTCCACTTGTGAACTTTCTTTAATGGGTTTGATTTTTACCATTTTCACCTTTAGGCCATTTTGGTTTTAATTAACAGCACTGTCTGTATTACTACTAGAACACCTCCACTCCTTGATTTTATAAAATATTATAATTGTTCTTCCTTTGTTGGAGGCCAAAGGCATGTTAGCTCAGCCAGTGAGCATATGTTACAGCTATGACCCAATCTAAAGCATCACATGACAGGCTGGCCAAAAGTTTGTTAACTTTCCTTCTTTGCCTCATTGCCCTGTGTGTTTGTACTTGTTAGAGTATCATTAGCAACCCAACATCACACACTCACCATAGTGGCTCATTTGCCAATAGTACTCACTCAAACACACTATACAATAAAGTGTCATACCTTTAGCTGGCATAAACATTTGTAGAAATAAAACAAATATCTACACACATAGACATGACCTAGCCTCTTACAAAAATGTTTAAGTTAGTGTTCTCTCTCTCTTTCTCTCTTGTGTATGTGTGCTTGCTTTGTTGCTTTATGACTATTCTTTTTCTTCTTAAAACAAACACCATCACCAAAGGTGCCTATTAGGGCAAATGAAATGCTCTTAGAGCTCACAGCTCACTTTGCTCTCTTACACTGGCTGTGACATTATGTTTTCTTTCAACAATTATCTTTTTTATCCCAGGTCTATAATTTCTATGACTCCTGTTGACCTTTTACCCTCTGTGTATTTGACAATTGACAAGGTGAATTATTGCACTATATAATTCATTCACTTGTCTCAAAGACTTCTAATAATAAAGCTGTGTTTTAGATTGCTGTCAGTTATAAAAGACAACAACTTAGTGTTGGAGAATCTATCTTAATTATAACAGTTTCCCATGCTATAGGCCTTACTTTAAAGAGGTGACCACCTTTAAAACTATAGGAGATATTTTAAATCTCTTTAGTTTCTATTGTCTATCATGTAAATCTTACACTCTTGTAGTGATTACAGCAGACTAACTTGGCCTATCTCTTTACATATTTGAACTTGTCAATTTACATCCTTTATATTTCCCCTTCCTTTAAAACACTCACACTTACACCTTTTATTTTTTGTTGTTCCTTACACTATACATGTATATGTGTTTAATAAAACATTCATTTACTTTTACTTTCTGCTTATACAGTGTTCAACATAGCCTCCATTTAACCTACACAACTTTCTTCTTTTAATAGGTTATAAGCCCATGCTAAATGCACTTTTACAACAACAACAACAAAGCACAGCTCAAACACTAACTTTTCTTACAACAAAGCACAGCTTAAACACTAACTTTTCTTACAAATAAAGTACAGTTCAAGCACTGTGGTGTTCATTAACAACTACATGCTTACTAAGGCAAATAACAACATCTTACTCTTTAAGATATAAACTGGTTGCCAGCTTAACCTATCCTATGTGTGCATTTTTAGATGTAAGACATTACTTCATATCTTTGTCTAATTATATATCAAACTACAATCACACACATGTAAGGCAATCTATATAAGGCCTGTTAGAAACACCTCACACTATCACCTATAGATCCCTTCAAGTAGCACAGTCTTAAAATCACATGACATCACCTTTGTAAAGCTGCACTGGAGCAAGTGTATGATGTCATCCCTGATGTTAAGTCTTTTTTAACACTTCTCTAAGTCATACATATATGTATTACTTATGTCCAAGTTGACTGTGCCTTCTGGGCTATAAACACTTATACCATATGTGCTCACTTTGACCTTAATCCCTACTACTAATCCTAGAACTTATAAAAACACTTTGAGTGGCTCTTTACCTCCTCCTCCTCCTGTGCACTCTTTTAACCACATCATTAAGAAAAATTTAAACTTTTTAAATGAAGATAATATGTGAATGACCTACATTACAGTATTACTATTGCATAAAGTCATTACACTTATAAAGTGTCTATGATCTTTAACACATATATATAAGCCATCACCTTCTTAGATGTACATCAATGGCAAGTCACTATATAATAAGAGTATAACTCTTTGTTATATAATAGTACATATACACTTGTATTTCCTCTTTTAAGATGTAATATCATTTGCACTAAGTGGCTCTATAAAGTCAAATGTAGAGAAGATGGCTCTGTTAAATGTTATAAGGCATACTAGGTCACAAAGAGATTCTTTTAGCTCTATGACATCAACTACAATGAGACTTTTACCCCTGTGATGTGCCTTAAAAACCTACATTTTTTACTAGCCTTGGTGACTGCCTTTAACTTTAAAATCCATCAAATGGATGTCAATTTTACATTTTTTCATATGCACCTCACAGAGAAGATCTATATAACCCAGCTTAAAGGATTCATCTCCCTGAGCATCTTTAACACATCTACTGCTTGTACAAGAGCCTCTATGGCCTCAAACAGACACTTTATACATGGAACAAAGCTATTAATGCTTATCTATAAAGCAATGGCTTTATGCCCACCAATGCTGATCCCTACATTTATATACATTATAAAGGGCAATAGGTAACTATTATCTTACTTTATATAAATGATTACATTATCCTGGCCAGCCACATGCTCCTGTCATTTGTTAAAAGTATGCTCTTTTAAAAATTTAAAATCAAAGATCTTAGCAAAACCTCCTCTATCTTTAGCATTAAAATAATAAAAGATAGAGCATTTAACACCTTGAAGCTGTGTCAAACTGGTTATATTAATATTATCTTATATCAATTTAATATAAAAAACTATAAGCTACAGTACACTCTTATAAAAGTAAGCTTACACTTACTCAAGCTTGATGTAACCTTTAAAGAATGTCTGTTTATTCTTTATTATTAAATTATAAGTAAACTGTTTTACTTATCTTAAACATCCTGGCCAGACATAGCCTTCACTGTCAACTGCTTTAACAGACACATTAATGCCTTTAATGACACTTATTAGGCCACTGTAAAGCACATTTTACATTACTTACAGGCAATATGCAACTTTACCATCTGTTATAATAAGTATAAAGTCTAGCTAAACAATCCTAGCACTCTTATATCAGTTGTCTACTATGATGCTGATTGGAGTGACAATCAGAATGATAGGTGCTCTATGACTTACTACATCTTTTATATCTATAATGGTCCCTTTGCCTAGTCATCTAAGACACAATCAATAGTTACACTTTTTTCTTATAAAGTTAAACTAACTATAATATCTAAAACAGTCAAACAGGTTTTTTATATTTGTAAGCTCTTTTCACCCCTCTAGTTGAGCCTTAAGTATCTTATTAAAATACTCAATGATAACTAAAGTACTCTCAAATTAGCTAATGATAAGCAACAATCATATCACTTAAAGATGAAGCATTATGACATCAAGTTTCATTACATATATGATATAATTGATGCTGGCATCATCATACTTTACTATTGTCTTACTGAGAAGATGATTGCTAACATGTTCACCAAAGTACTACCACACCTCAAGCTTGCTTACATCAAGCAGATTGACAGCCTACACTGTTAATCACTTCTACAATGATGATTTTGGTCGAAGGGATGTATTAGAGATCTTTAAAGATAGGCCCTGCTTTAAAGGGGCAACCACCTTTAAAACCATAAGAGATATCTCAAATCTCTTTAATTTCTATTGTCCGCTATATAGATCTTATACTCTTACAGTGATTACAGCAGATTAACTTGGCCTATCCCTTTACATATTTGAACTTGTCAATCTACACCCTCTATATTTCCCCTTCTTTTAAAACACTCACACTTACACTTTTTATTTCTTATTGTTTCTTACACTGCACATGCACATGCATTTAATAAAACATTCATTTACTTTCACTCTCTGCTTGCACAGTGTTCAACACAGCCCCCATTCAACCTGCGCAACCTTCTCCTTCCAACACTAATGTTAACTGTCGTGAAGGCAAGGACTGTATATGAAGTAAAGTGATTGATTCACACGCATTGAACTAATAGATTTATTTTAGGTTGTGTATGAGAAATTGGCTCTTGGTGATGTAGCCTTGGGAAATACCCAGAAGACCATGCCTCCTCCATCTCCGCTTACTGTATGGGATGTCTTTGGCACACTCACCAATATTGCAGGCGAATTGGTGACCAATCTAACCATTCTTTGCCTAAAATGTCAATTGAGCACTAACCTTAAAGAATATTTTGGTGTGAAAATAGTCACAACAAAGGAAAATGGAATTTATCCAGTCGCTGCTGGTTGCTGCACAAGAGAATGAAGCTAAATGGATTATTAGATCATTGAAGGGCCAACTCAGGTATTGCCCGTTTCCTAGATCTTATGATGCACATCACAAGTAATATCCCCCTAACAAGAATTGTTTGCTTTAAGAATTGGTTTAGCTGAAAAGACAGTACAAACGGCAGTTTTCAATGTGTTGCCAAACTACAACGTGATCGTGCCTGTAATTCTAAAAGAGGTTAGTCAATCTGCCAGGACATTAAAGTTATTAAATATTTAGTATTTATTGATTTCTCAGGAGCCAGAGGAATGGGCCAACAAATGCCACTTGAGACCAGCATCCCTGTGCGTCCTATGTCTGCCCAACCGACCAAAGGTACCCCTCTTTGTCTTTGATACAAAGACTTAGACGAAGTATTGCAGATATGTTCAGCAAATTAAATCTGGTTATTAATAATTTCTACTCTAAGGCTTAGACGATGTATTGCGGAGATGTTCAGGAAATGCTTGCACGTACGAGTGGAAATATGATGGAGAACGCGCACAAGTACGTTACAATCTCTGGTGATTTAATACCCTTTTTGCCTTCCATGTAATAAGCTTTGAACTGAGAACAAATTATTGAACTTTGCAATCAGATTCACTTCACAGAAGAAGGGGGAGTGCATATTTATCGCAGAAACCTAGATGATATAACAAGTAAATATCCAGACATTCGAGCCACCGTGGCAAAGGTAATGAGTGTTTGCCAAGTTTGTCACCTTTTGAATTGCTGAATCGTGCCAACACAGCTGGCCATCGCTGGAATCCTAATTTATCAACCCATGAATTCAACAGGCAATGAACGAGACAACAAAATCATTTATCATTGATTGCGAATTTGTTGCGTTTGACAAGGTCAATAATCACATTTTACCCTTCCAACTCCTCTACACCAGAAAGGTACGGGTTGAGCTTTTCGTTTTTTTCTGAGTATCAGCTCTCCAATACACTCAGTTCTAATCCGACATTTCTCTTTTTTTAAACCACTGTTACAGAGCGTAGATATGGAAGATATCAAAGTACACGATTGCCTTTTTGGTTTTGATATGCTATACCTTAATGGAAAGGTAACTTTTTTCAACAATACAATACAACCTCTTACACCGTTTTTATAAAAAGAACACCGCGAGATTGAAGCTTATGCATACACAATGGTGCTGATACACGAATCATTCAGAGCATGCAGGGATCTGTTGCATTCAGCCTTTCATGAAGTCGAAGGCGAATTCGCCTTTGCATGCTACTCTGATGCGACTGATGTTAGCGTACTTTTGTGCTTGTCTCTCATTTTGCAAGGATGACACAATCATGTGATAACGTTTAACTGATGCTGTCTATATCCAGGAAATTGCAGAATATTTAAAGCAAGCGGTTACTGGTAATTGAAGGTCTAATGATAAAAAATCTAGACAATGAGGCTACATACCAGCCTTCTAAACGGTCACACTCTTGGTTGAAGGTATCTCATCTGTCTTCCAATGGGAAGATGTACCAAATGAAAACAATAGAGCATGACCAAAATCTATGTTACCAATATTTAGGTGAAGAGAGATTATTTGACAGGTATGAATGATTTAATAGATCTGATTCCCCTGGGTGTATGTTCATTCCTCAAGGCCATGTTTTCCATCCTTGCATGTATATCATTTATTAATTTTTGTGTCACAGGCATATTATGGGAGAGGCAAGCGCAGTGGAGTCTTACGCACTTATCTCCTTGCATGCTATGATCCCAAGGCAGAAGAATTCCAATATATATGCAGGGTGCTGGTCAACACACCTGGTGTGGTAATACTTTGAAAGTACTACTAATTGGTTTCATACATTTGAAGGTTTCAGGGCATAACACTTCGTTTCCCACGCTTCATACGTCTCAGAGATGATAAGAACCCTGAGGATGCCACCACGAGCGAACAGGTTTCTCTCTCTCTCTCTTTCAGCTGTTGCTGCTAACAAGTTGTAACTTACATTGAACATACTCTCCTCTCTTCTTTTTCTTCTCCCCCTTACAATCTACATACGATGTATAAGAACAACTCAAAATAAATAGTTTGATTCTTTCCTTCAATTCTCTGTTAGCACTTGTTCTTTATCAGAGTTCTGAACTGAATTGGCTGCTTCCTTCATATGAAGGTTCTACACTTTTTTTTTCAGTTTATCTTTATATCTGATTTCTGCCATTGCTTTTGGCTAACATGTTTCGTCTTTGGAGTTGCAGCAATCATATGCTTTTGATTGCTGGTACCATGAAGTTCACTCTTGCAGGAGGATGAAAGTAGTGACTGACTGACTGACTCTGAATTCTTTGACCTTTTGCTTCAGAACCAAAATCAAACTCTTCTCCTTTGCAGAAAGACGTGTCTTCTTCATTGCAGGGACTTAGCTAAGTGCAGTCGAAAATCGTCATTATATTTTGTAAACAGTTTTTGAATCCAACATGTGTGTGCAAGGCCAACCTTCTATTTTATTTTATTTTATATATATATATATATATAAAAGTAATCTTTCTTTTTTTTTATATATTTATTTATTTGGCTTATAACTGGAAACTTAATTATCCTTCTTAAGGCTGGCTGACGTCATCAATTGGCCGAATGAAATTTAACAAATTTTCCCCATTCGTCGAACACACATCAGCCAATGAAAAAATATCATAGGCCTTAAATTGGACAATTATTATTGACCACTTCAGAAAACTGTTGTGCGTGCCAAACAAACAAACTAGTAATACAATGGAGGCAACCACCACCACCACAATTACTGACTGCACAAGAGAAGACCAGTTCCAGTGTGCCATCTGCTTGGATCGTTTCAAGCCACCAGTGAGAGTCTGCCCTTGTGGCCACTCGTTCTGTCAGGAGTGCCTCCTGCAGTGGAGCGCAAAGACCCTAACCTTAAAGGATGACAACACAAACAAGCATGGAGGGGGTTGCCGCCTGTGGTCTTGTCCCACTTGTCGCCATCAGGTAACCAACTCAATCACTGACCTGCCCATCAACTTTGCCATCCAAGGCGCGCTGCTTGGCCAACCTGCCCCCACCAACAACGCGAAGCAAGAGACTCCCTCCTGTTTGGAATTGTTCTGGTGTTCCTGTGAAGAGAAGGCGGTCTCACATTGCCTGGACTGTGATGACTTTCTTTGTCTGAACTGCCATCAAGCCCATCAACGATTGAAAGCAACCAAGAGCCACACCCGCATTGTTCCTCTTGATAAACTTGAACAAGAAAGAAGGAAAACTGTGACGAACAGTAAGCCTGCAAGGCTTTGTTCAGTTCATAAAAGTGAGGAATTGAAGTTGTTTTGTGAAAGCTGTGACCAACCCATCTGTTGTGACTGTCTCTTGCAAGCCCATCGGTCTCATAGCTTTATGTCGCTGAGTGAAGCTTCTCTGAAGAACAAGGCCACCATCAAGGGTCTGTTGCAAGATACAAAGGACCATCTAGACGAATTGAAAGCATCCATCAAGGCAGTGAGCGAACTACATCTCAAAGTGGAAATGAAAGCGAAGTCAGTTGAAGGCCAAATCAAAGAAGAGTTTTTAGAATTGCACACGCTGATTGATAAGAGGCAAAGTGTGATTTCGCAAGAATTGGAGGTACTCACTGCCCAAAAGTTGTACAACTTAAGTTTTGAGAAGAAGAGATTAGAAGATATGTATGGCCAGGTGGAGAGAAGTTGTGGTATGGCAGAGAAAGCATGGCCAATTGAAGAGATGGATGATCTTGAGTTCATTTTGGCCAAGAATCAAGTGGCTGAATGTTTGAGGTCAGCCTGCAAGGACAGACAACAGACACAACAACAACAACAACAATGTGTGGCCAACAATGATGATTGTTTTAAGTATGCTCCTTATTCTTATGACCAACAAGAGTCCGAGCAGCAAGAGAACAAGGAGGAGGAAAATCAAAGGACAAAAAAACAACAGCAGTATGAGTTCTCAAGAATGATTAGGAATCATGGAAGGATTGTGAAGTTCGAAGCAGCAAGTGCTCTTCACTCAATAATTGAAGAGGGAGTGGAGAGGAATAAGCAAGTGAGATATGACCAAGCTGGTTGTGTAAAAGTGATTGTGAAAGATGGCAATGGTGTGAGAAAGAAAACTGGAGGAGATCTTATTGAGGTGAAAGTTGTTCCTACTAGTGATGATGGGGGCATGGAAAAGGGGAAGAAGAAGAGCGTTGAAGTGTTAGTGAAAGATGAAAGGGATGGCAGTTATGTGGCAAGTTGGGCGTGGCAAGAGAAAGGAGAGCACAAGGTGGAGGTCTTGTTAAATGGCCAACAGATTAGCGGCAGTCCATTTGTGATTGAATGTTTTGAAGAAAGAAGGGATTACAGCACAGTGGGCAAATCAAAGCTTGCCCTTGGCTCTGAAGGTTCATCAAATGGTCTGTTTCAATATCCTTGCAGTGTGGCGGTGGATATCAAAGAGGGTCACATCATTGTTGCTGACCAATGGAATCATCGTGTGCAAGTGTTTGACAGCAAAGGTGACTTTTTACATTCATTTGGCTCATATGGGTCATCACATGGCCAGTTTCAAGGTCCTTATAGTGTGGCAGTGGACAACAAAGAGGGCCACATCATTGTTGCGGATACACACAATCATCGTGTTCAAGTGTTTGACAGCAAGGGAGGATTTTTGTATGCATTTGGATCATGTGGGTCATCAAATGGTCAGTTTCAAGGTCCTTATAGTGTGACAGTGGACAATGGGGAAGGTCACATCATTGTTGCTGATACTTGCAATCATCGTGTGCAAGTGTTTGACCACAGGGGTGGATTTTTGTATGCATTTGGCTCGCGAGGTTCATCAAATGGTCAATTTCAATATCCTTGCAGTGTGACAGTGGATATAGAGGGCCACATCATTATTGCTGATGCTGACAATCATCGTGTGCAAGTGTTTGACAACAAGGGTCGCTTTTTGCATGCATTTGGCTCAGAAGGGTCATCACATGGTCAGTTTCAAAGCCCTGTTAGTGTGACAGCAGACAACAAGGAGGGCCACATCCTAGTTGCTGACAATGGCAATAATCGTGTGCAAGTATTTGACAGCAAGGGTCGCTTTTTACACGCATTTGGCTCACAAGGGTCATCACATGGTCAGTTTCAAAGTCCTGTTAGTGTGGCAGTGGACGTCAAAGAGGGCCACATCATTGTTGTTGATTCAAACAATAATCGTATTCAAATGTTTTGATCAACACATGTGTTTTTCTCCTTTCTGTTGTTATTCTGCCTCTCCTTCCCACCATGCTAAGCATTGTTTGACAAAAAACTGTTCTAATTGTAATATAAATTTTTGAACCAAACACTGTTTTGGCCAACATGACGGCTGCAATGTCGACAAAGACTTGGAATAATACTCTTCCAAACAGTGTCCTCAGAAAGAGTGACCTAACTGTGCTGAATGTTGATGATGATGATGTGCCATAAGCCAATAGCCAAGGAATTTGTTAGGTTTACTGTTTGAGATCCTTTTAAAAAACCGTGGCCAGCCGTGGTGTTTGTATCTAGAACCCCTTTGTGCACACGACCATGGCATTGTTGGGACAAGCACGCAAGTCACCTTCAACCTCCAGCTTCTCTCTTGTGCCCAACAGCTTCTTGAGACACTTCAGTGTTAGAGGCACCGAGCACCCCCTCAAGGCACAAGTGCTGCAGCACCCAAAGCTAAGTGTGCCGTTTGTCAAGAGCAGAAGGGAGACAGCTCTCAACGCCAGCTACGATGCAATAGTGATTGGGGGCGGCCACAACGGGCTCACCGCTGCAGCATATCTGGCCAAAGCCAAGAAAAAGGCAAAGTGCCCCTTCCATTCACAGTCTCTCTTTTCTCCACAAGAGGGCTTAAGTAAGGCCATTATCTTAGGTGCTGGTGTTGGAACGAAGGCATGTAATAGGGGGTGCTGCAGTCACTGAGGAGATGGTGCCAGGTTCCTATCTTTCTGTATTATTTTAATGTTTGTATTGTTTTTTGTGTTTGTAGCTCAAACTGTCTCACTTCATTTACATACAAAAAGGTTTCTACTTCAGCAGAGCTTCCTACTGTCTGTCACTTTTGAGGCCCGTTGTAATGAAGGAATTAGACCTGCAAAGGCATGGACTGGAAATCATCACAAGGTATCAGATGAATGAGAAGAAAGGAAGAGAGAGACTAGAGAGTTGAATGTTTGTTGAGGAATTAACAAGTGCTCCTTCTTGCACCTCTCTTACTGCTATTTAGGAATCCTTCCACGTTCTCTCCTTTGTTGGATGGCAGATATCTAATGTTGGGTCCTGACATGGAGTCCAACAAACGTGAAATTGCAAAGTTTTCTGAAAAGGATGCTGAGGCTTACCCTCAGTGCGTATTCCTCCCACTGTATCAAGGCTGATGGCTTACCACACATCTCCTTTAATGCTAACTGCCACAACCTAAGATATGAGAAGATGCTTGATAAATTGTTTCATTCATTTGATCCTCTGTTGGACCTTCCTCCTTATGATCCTCAAAGTGGATCCTCTTTAATTGAACAGTTACCAACTGCAAAGCAAGGTATTCCTACGTCTATCTACTAATTATTCCTCTGGCGCAGGAATACTAACCTATTTGATCAATTCAGCTCTTAAGGGACTATTCAAGTTGGGAAAAGATTTACCCAATCTTGTTGAAGTTATGACTGCTCCAGCTACAAGGATACTTCACCGCTGGTTTGAATCAGAACCTCTCCTAAATAAACTTGCAACAGATGCAGTCACTGGAGCGATGGTTTGTGAAGTGTTTCAATTATCTGTTCTTTCAAATTTATAACGATATCTAATGTCATGTCCTACGTAGATGGGTCCTTCTACTCCTGGCAGTGGTTCTGTCTTATTTCATCATACTATGGTAAGAGAATTCTTAGTACTAACTGACAGGTATCTTGAATATATTGTTTATGGCTTTGGGCACTTAACATTAGTGGTTTAGGGAGACATTGGAGCCGGACGTGGCACTTGGGCCTATGTAAAAGGAGGAATGGGTGCTGTCTCAGCAGCAATAGCGAGGTAACTAGATAGCTCCAGACCTGTCTCCTGTCTGCTCTTTTAACTTTACTCTCGACAGAGCTGCAAATGAAGCTGGCGCACAGATTATCACAGAGGTACAATAAAGCTAGAAAGAACCAGTACAGCTAGACCAGCATCTGTTAAATATTTTAAAGAACTGTATCTGGCTTCATTACTTCAGGCAGCAGTGGAAAAAGTGCTGATCAACCGTAAAGACCGCTGTGCAGAGGGTGTTATATTGAAGGATGGAACTGAAATTAAGTCCAAGGCAGGTTTAAAAAACTCTTCTTTAAAGCATCCATACAGCATTGTTAAGACAAAACTAACATTTGCTTGTGATTTGTGATCCATCCCATAGATAGTTTTATCTAATTGTGATCCCCACACAACTTACAACAAATTGATAGGCCAAGAAGACTTAGTTGAGGTAAGCAAAACTATTCTTTCAAGAGAAACATCTCATAACATTAATATTTTAATATTTATTTTTCTGTTCAGTGTTTTCCAGAGGAGTTCCTCAATAGCCTTAAAAGCTATGACTACTCTTCTGCTACTTTCAAGATTAATCTTGCAGTGGATAGACTGCCTAACTTTACTTGTATGCCTCATACAGACAATACGCCAGGCCCTCAACATTTTGGTACAAGCACATGATGAGATACCTATTTCACACAACCCCTCACAAACAATAGCAGAGCAAGTGGTCTTTGGCCTCATTCTTCTTTTTCTTCGTTATAGGTACAATCCATTTCTTGGAGAACATTGAGCAATTGGACCGTGCCTTCGTTGACGCCTTGTCTGGTGTACCCTCAAACAGGTTACTAACGTACTTTGATACTAACAACCATTGCCAATGTAGCTCTCAAATTTCTTTCTTTGGATAAAAGGCCATTTATAGAGATGACTATCCCATCCTCGCTGGATGATAGTCTGTCTCCTCCTGGCCAACATGTTGTCCAGCTATTCACCCAGTATGCACCGTACCATCTGAAGAATGGGAAATCGTGGGACGACCCTGCTACAAAGGAAGAATACGCCACGTCTTGTTTTAATGGTACCTAATATAGTTTCCCCTCTTTACAATGAATTCCACTTTGAGATGTTCATTGACCTGTGTGATATAGTGATCGAGCAGTACTGTCCAGGCTTCACCAAATCGATTATAGGCGCCGACTTGCTGTCACCAGTTGATCTGGAAAGAGAGCTAGGCCTCACTGGTGGTACCAATCAGTTGGTCATTGATTTTATGATCTATTTTAAAATTAAAATCTATCATGACCAAAACAACAGGCAACATCTTTCATGGTTCAATGGCTCTCGACCAACTGTTCTGTTTGCGTCCAGTGCCTGGCTACTCCAGGTTTGTAATACAACGCATTGCTGATCGTGTTTGTTAAATAACAAATAATATTCAACTAACTTACAAACTTTCTTTCATCTTCATCTTCATAATATAGATACAAGGCTCCTCTCAGAAACTATTTTCTGTGCGGTTCAGGCGCCCATCCAGGAGGAGGAGTAATGGGAGCACCAGGTCGCAACTGTGCACTGCTTGCTCTCAAAGAGTCATTGTAATAGAGTTGCAGCTTATTAGAAATGTGTTGAGGACGGGTCGAATCCGTTGTTTGTTTTTTTGTGTGTGCCTCCAGGAAGTGGGATGCATGGCTGGTGGTCCTCCTTCGGCCAAGCTTTCTCTGGTTTTTATGTTTTCAAACTATTTGTGGGCACACAAAATGGCCAAAACAATATTAACAATGTACTGGGGTGGAAAATGTCACGAGTAACTGTCAACTGCTTAGAATTTGATTGTGTTCAAATTGTTTGTGTTAACACAAAAATTATGTTTAATATAATTATATTTTCTTTAATAAATAATAATAATAATCACACACATTGTTTGGATCCAAAAGAAAAGAGTTTAAAAAAGACTGTTCTTTATCCCTCCTTGCTTTTGGTCACTTCTCTGCCCACAACCAAACAACTGAGCACAATCCGAAGAACCATGATTATAAACACAGAGCATGACAGCTGAAGGAGGGCCACGCTGATGAAAATACTTGCAAGGTCCAGCCCAAAGCAGACGGCATTGCTGTTGTTGTCAGGAAGGGGAATGCAAGTGGAGTTCTTGCCTTTAGCTTGATTGTCGATGGCATCTTGGGTGCTGTTGAAATCTGTCCTAAGTGTGACGTTGAGGTCCCTAACGGACTGTCTAAGAGCCATTGCAGAAAGCACAATGGCTGTGATGGCGGTTAAGATCTCCAAGATGGTCAGCACAAGGTTGCAGACTGATTCCCTCTTTTCAGACACAACCAGCCTCCGTGGCCAAGGCATTTACGGTTGTGGTGGTCCTTCTCTGCTCAAGAAGAAGGTGCTGCCTCCAAAGTTTTTTGAAGTCAGTCCTTCCCCCTTCTGCTTGCTTCTTCTTCTTCTGCCCTAACTCCTCCTCTATCTTTATGGGCCGTTGTTGTTATTGGGGTTGTGCTGATTTGTATTCTCAAATGTGCTGGTCTGTTTTCTGGAATAATTAGAATATGAAACAAGTTAATTTCTTTAATTCCAGTATTTTAAGGAGGCAGTTATGAGTTGTATTTGGTGGTTGTGGGTCACAGAATTCTTGAAATTCTGGAGCCCTTCTCTTTGCCACAACAAAAAACAAAAAACAAAAAAGAGAAAGCTTCAAGTTGCTTTAAAAACAACTGCACCACTTTTTTCCTTTGCATTTGGGAGAGCCCTACAATTGGAACTCTTAATTTGTTTTTATTTTCCTCTTCACTTTGTTGTGTTTATGCTGGGGCTTGTCATGGCAATGTCATTTTGTCCCCCCTTCATGGCTTCCTCCTCTCTGCTGACAGTCACTTCTCTGCCCACAACGAACAAGGTGAGCACAAACCGAAGACTCAAGATTATGAAGACGGCACACGACAGCTGAAGGAGGCCTGCATTGATGTAAATACCAGCGAGGTCCTGTCCACAACAGATGGCCTTGTCGTCAGAAAGGTACAGACAAGTGGTGTTCTTGCCGTTGGCTTGGTTGATGACGGTGTCTTGGGTGCTGTTGAAATTCGTCTGAAGCATGCACACGTCGTCCCCAATGGACTGATTAAGGGCCAAACCAGAAAGCACAATGGCTGTGATGGCAGTAAAGACTTCAAAGATTGTGAGAACGAGCTCACAGACTGAGGCCCTCTTTTCAGATACAGTCAGCTTCTGAGGCCAAGGCATTTTCTTTCGTCCTCCTCTTTGTTGTTCTTGTTGTTGGTGATGTAGTGGTGGTGGGCGTTCGTTCTGCTCAAGGAGGTGCTGCTTCAACTCTTTGAGCCTCTCCTCCTCTCCTGCTTGCTTTCTCTTAGCCAGCTTCTTCTTCTTCTTCTTCTAGGTGTTGTTGTCGTTGTGTTGTGCTCTTGTTTGCAAGTTCCCTTCACACATTGGGAATGGCTAATATATTAATATTTTTAAGGTGGCTGCTATTTTGTCTTTTTAATATTCCCTTAATGAATGTACATTCTCTCTAAGATCAAAATCTGCTTTAGTCAATTCTTCTTAAGACTTCAAGGAACATCCAACACCAACTAGGTGGTGTGTGGAAGCATGTTAAGGTACAATCATCTTGTTATTAATACTAATAATTCCAGCACACATTGTTTCTGCAATAAAAATAGTGACAATTAATTTTTTTTTATTAAACTTTATACAACTTTTCTGGTATGTAGGCTGCTGAATAGCAACACACCCACATTTACTAAGGCTCCTTTGTTTGCACTAATACCATTTGTATTAGCTTACAAGAGATAAAGTGGCCCATACAGCAAAGGTAGTAATGGAGGACAAGGACACAAAGGTGAGCATCCACTTTTTCTTGTCTTCTTGGTTGAGTGTCACTGCACTGGTGTTGGAATTCAAGGCAAGGACCTGTTGCTTCTGCAACATTCTTTGCCTTCTGCACTCTTCCTGAAGCCTGCCCAAATACAAAGACCGCCAGCCAAAAGTCATCTTCTTGCATGTGAGCACTGCACAGCCTTCAAACTTTATCTCAAACCAGCTCTTCCATACTTGCCACGAAACTACACATCAAACGTTGAAGTTAAATTACTGAAATGCTAATTCAGAACAGCAAAGATGTGAATTCTTCTGAATTCTGTGGTTCACAAATTCAACTTACTCTTTGACTTCAACAGCTGATTCCACTCTTTGCACACAAAGATGAGAGTCAACATCTCCTCTGGCTGGCAATGTGAAAAGATGTACAGAAGAATCTCAGCAGGAAGAGACAAAAACGAGAAATCTGACTGCAACGCAGCCACAGACTGAAGCTCGCAACTCTCCATTGGGGGTGTGGGTTTTTGTTTTTCAAATGAATCTTTAACAAGGTGAGGTTTGGTGTGTATGTGTGTATGTGTGCAATAAGAAAATGGACTTGCTCTCTGGCTGTGTGGCAACCTTTTCACCACCGACGGGTGTGTGTGGACGCTGATCTTCACTCCCAACCCACAGACCATTGATATTTCGAGGCAACCGGAGGAATGTCTGAGTCCAATTCCCAGCAATTTGCTTCTCTTTTCCCCTTTCTGCATGCATTTTAGCTCCAAAATCTCCTTTTGGTGATGGGAATGGCAAGCTCTGCTCCGCTCCTCCTCCGAGAGGAGAAGTGTCCTGGCTGTGGGGTCTTGTTTGGAATCCCACCCCATCGCAAATGCCAATTCCCACAAATTACTGCAACACTGTGTGAAATGCTCTCTAAAGTGTTGGTTGGGCTTTTTTGATACATGAGAATATGATCCTGCATTAAGTAAATATTATAGTAATTTTGTTAAATTAATATGTTACTCTTAGCTTATTTTGTCATTCATCTTTTATTTTGTTCTGCACACCTACAACTTTTGCCAGGACTTTACATGGCCATACATGAACTGACGTGCAGAAAACTGTCTGATGAGGGTTTCTAATGTTTCTGGTCAGTTCTATTCTCTTACCGTTTTGCTTTTTTGCCAGCCATTAGATCTCTATGCCAGCAACAAGCAGAGCGTCGCGGGCCCATGCAGGATAGTTCCCATTTGGAAGCTGTCTTTTAAAGAACGCCCTCACAAACTCAGGCAGCGTCTGGTCAGCAATCGCAGCGCGTATCTGTTTCATGAGGCGCATCTGGTAGGCGATGTTGTGGTAACTCAACAGCTGTCCACCAATCTGTTCACAAAGAGAATTACAGACTGTAACATGATGAAGACTTTTTGCTCTCTATGCAAACCACTTCTCTCAGATAGATGTGAGCGTATGTACACACCTGTTCCTTTGTGGCCAAAGTATGGAGATATGCTCGGGTGTATTTTTGGCAGACCAAACAGCCACACTCTTCATCTATGGGTCTGTAATCTGTTGCATACTTGGCGGCCTTAAGCTGCATGTTGCCCTCTGGAACTAATGCTGTGCCAAAACGAGCGGTTCTTCACCAAAAAAAAAAATGGAAACTATGTAAGAAACTTGTAAGTGGAGCCAGTTCAGGAGTTGATGTACCTTGTTGGAAACACACAATCATACATATCGACGCCAAGACAAGAGCAGACCACCAAATCGACCGCATAGCCCACGCCCATCAGATAGCGCGGTTTATTTTGTGGCAACCCTGATGTGCAATTAATTATGTGGTCAGTTTAAGCTTACTTCCTTCAGCAATTAATATTGTTTTGCAAGGAGGATAATGGGGTATATGGCACTTGCCTCCCTCTGGATCAGTGCACTGGGCAACAACCTTCCAAAAATCCTCCTTTTTTTCACCTCCACTAAGTCCTCCTATGGCATAGCCTGGCAGATCTCTGGTTTTGGTGTGGCAGTAAAAAATTAAGAATCTGTCTGTTTTCAATAGCAAGTGGCATCAATACCAAGGATACAGGTACTATTTTCATAAAAACAATGTTGCATACCTTTTGATCATTTCTTGGAGGCAAATAGACCTCAGTCTTGGATCCAATCCACCTTGTACTATGCCAAACAAGTTTTGTGTGTGTGGGTTCTTGTGAGCCTTAATGCATCTGTCTATCCATCGCAATGTCCTATGCATAGCCTATATATAATCTTAATGTTGTTGTTGTTGTTGTTGTGTGTGTGTGTGCTGTGGATGCATGGATGCTATGTTTAGTGTCATAAATTTACCTCTTCCACCCTAGGACCGGTAATAGTGGTGGCTACCACATCATCTAAAGCCATCATAATGTCTGCTCCAATTTGGTTTTGTATTGTCATGGATTGTTCAGGGGTGAGCACCATGCGCGAGCCGTCATGCGGCGACATGAATGTCACACCTTCCTGTTTTGTAAACATCCACAAAGACAAACTTTGAGCTCCTATGAATGTTCACCAGGATGAAGAACACGAACCAGAAGAAGGAAAACGCCAAGGAAACAAAGGTCCTCTGTGTACCTCTGTTATTTCAGCCAAGTCGAGAAGGGACACCATTTGGAAACCACCGCTGTCAGTGAGCAAGCCCCTTTTCCAGTTCATGAAATTGTGCAAGCCCCCCATCTTCTGCATCACATCGCCTACATTCATTTGAGTGTCATGTAGGAGAACGTGCAGTCAGAAGGATGGAACCCTGCAGGGGGGGGGGGAAGGAGGTAGTGGAAAAAGGTACTTACCACCAGGACGGTGCCCCAGGTGATAGGTATTCCCCAAGATGACCTGGCAATCTAGTTCCTCGAGCTGCTGGGAAGTGATTCCCTTGATGGTGCCCTGCGTACCCACGGGCATGAACATGGGCGTGTCACACGTGTGATGTGGCAGGGTGAGCTTCCCTACGCGAGCGCGGTTCCACTGGGCCACCACCTCAAACGTGAGGGCATGAGGCATCTTGGGCAAATCTTCAGAGCCGACTTGCATTTGTTCCTCCATTTTGATTTTTTGGAGAATTGATGAGGTTGCGACTTGTGTTTGCACCAATTGGTTTTGCCAGACAACAAGAAAAATACAGAATTCTGCACACATCTGTTAATTTCCAGATTTTTCTAGATAAAACTGATACAACAATGTTGCCTTTTATTTTAATTATAAATTTTATAATAGATGTCACAATTAGCAATGATTTCATCATCACATGTGTGCCCACCTGCAAGCCACAGTTCAGACCACAACACATGCCAAATAAATAACTTCCACTTATATGACTTTAAAAACAAAAACAAAAACACTCTAGCCACTGGATGGTGTGTGTATGGTTGTAAGTGTAAACTAGAATCAATCTTTAAAGTGGTGCTGCCTTCTTGACCACAAAAGCTATTGCCCACCCTGCAACTTCGCTAAAAACTTATTTACTGTTTCGGCAACCTGTGTAGAAAGACAGATTAAAACAACAAGCCACCCAAATGGATGCAGCAGCACTGTAGAGGGAGAGGTTACCTTATTTCTTGCATCTTGTGTGGCTTCAACAAAGAGTCGCTCAACTGCCCCAACATCGTTTGCCAATTCTTTATCAACATTCACTTTCATAATTTTTCCTGTTTTGGCCAACGACAACATAATGAATCAAAGAGAGCTTTGGTGCACCAAAGGGGAGGGTAGGATTTAATGTGGTACCACTTCCTTGCAAAACAACTTTCAGTGTGCCCTTTCCTTGCTCATGTGCAGTGCCCTCGACTTCCATGTTTTCAAATTCCATGAGCCTGTGTGTGTTGCTGTTTATGAGCCCAATTTGCAAAAGTGAAAGATACCTGACAGTTGTCGTGGGGGCGCTTGTGGTATGTACATACATGTTCAGTCCTTTTCCAAAAGACTCCTCAAGAGAAGAATTATCTCCTGCGGCCATTAGGGGGCGGAGTGAAACTCCAAAAGACCTCTTGCTGCTCCTGACCACTTCACCCCTGCTTCCAAGCAGTGGAACCACAGCACCCCGTCCTGACGTAAAACTGATCACATTCCTCCTGCAGATCTGCACCGAGCGCAACATCTTTGCCAAACAACAACAAAATCTTTTTTCTTTATTTTAAGAAGGCTGTTCAAGAAATAATGTAAATTCTTCTTCGAAAATATTTAATTATCCGATTTGCAAATGCACTCAAATTAATTAAAGGTATCCAATGTTTAGAAGCAGGAAGCAATAAAAAGAGTTTGCAAGGCCAACAAGCAACACCTTCAGGCCACTATTTCTTCACCTGACTTGTAAAAAATACAATAAATCACAAAAAGGCCAATTAAGAGCACTTCACTATCATACTCAAACAGCTTACAATATATGCTGTAGGCTTGGGGAGGGACCCACTGTAAATGAATTGCCTAAAAGTGAGAGTGGGGTCCAATTTTCATAGAAACTTCACAAAATGAAAAATAAATAAAAAAATACACAGAGAGGACAAGGGCAGCTTTTTCTTTTTAGTCATTTAAGGTGGCTTCTTGGTGAGAGAAAAAAGACAAAAGTGAACCAGAAGGGGGAGAACAAGGATTAAGATGTAAGAAAAAAAAGTTTATCGATGTAAAATCTGTAAAAGGTTAATGAAAGAGTGCAATGAAGTTCCTTGTCCTATAAAAAAGAAAAGAAGCTAAAAGATTACAAGATTTAAGAGAACAGACAGAGCAAGAAAGAGAAAAAGTAAATGAAATATTAATAGAAGAAAAACATAAAATAAGAGATGAAAAGTGGTGAGAAACAAATAAATAAAGTGATAAAAAAATAGATTTACTTTCTCTTCTTATTGATGATGCTATTCGCCCAGGACCCAAAGACATTCCTTCTCATGTTTTTAATTCTTCTTTATATTTGTTTCTCTTTTTTTGTTCAGATTTATTTGTTAAAAATATTATTTCACTTTTTCAAAGAAGAGCAGTAGAAAGAAAGAACAGACATCAAGCATCTCAACAACAACCCTCCCACCACAAGCAAATAAACTTTTCTCTTTAATTATTATTTCATTTTCTTTCTATCTCTTTAATCATGGGCTTTGCACCTCTCTCTCAAGAAAAAGACTATTGGAAGAAAGGAGACTTAGTTTGGGAAAACTTGTTTATTTAATAAACAATGAGCAGAAAAACATACCATAAAGTAAAAAAGTTGCTAATGATTAATGTTGATAAAGTGAGTAAAGAACTAAATAAAAGATTTCAACAACATTAGGAGCCATTTGTAGATGTTATAATTGATGAATCCTTAGTACCTACTAAAGTATATTACCTTTTTATTATTGTGATCAAATGAAAGCTGCACCCAAAAGGAGTGAAACTGTGGTCACTAGTAGATTGAACAAAGTTTTTATATACATTTTCTCTTTTTAAAAAAATATCAGAGAAGACAACAACAACATTGCTCAGAATGGCTACATACCTTTCAGAAGGACAAAACTTCATCATCTGTGCAGACTCTTATTTTGGATCATTTAAAGGAACAGTTGGACTTAAAAAGTGAGGCCATAGCTTTACACTGGCAGGTTAAAAAGATCAACCCTCTGCTCTTTTTTAATGAAAACTTCACTAACTGACAACCCAACCAGACACTTAGATAGCCTTTTACTGTAAAAACCTTAAAACTTTACAGACAATGGCTGTAATCACCTTCCACCAAAAAAAATCTAATGGAGAAAAATTGATAAACTTCAAGAAAATTAATGCACTAAAAGAAAGAAAGAAGAAATATACCAGATGTTATATATGATTATAATTAGAAAATAAGCTATATGGATCAGATGGATGCTGCCTGTATGCTGTTTTGCTACCTCTATTATTTAATTAATTAGAAACATGCTCTCTTTTTCTGGCTTCTTGAAGCTACAATTTACAATACTTAGATAATTTAACAGCAGGCTCATCTTCACATACATAAAGACTTTTAGACCTTTTAATATGCCTTAACAATAGAACTATATAGTGTTAAAATGAGTCTTTCTTCCCTTGATCACAGCCTAACTTCAATGTACAAAAGGTAAAAATGTGTTATATGTAAGAAAATTAGGAAAAATTCAAATACAACCCTGTGTTGTTTGACATATGGACATTTACCTCTTTATGAATGCTGTTACCCTCTTCTTTATCCTCTACAACCTATGTCTCAAGGAAGAAAGAGAAAGTGCTTTGCCACAGACTAAGCCTGCCAGTGGATGTTGAAACTGTAGCTAAATGTCAGTGGATTGAGATCAGAGCAACATGTGGAACAGCAGGGAAAAAGGCAGCAAGTTTATACACAGTGACAAGGAAGGAAACCAAACTGGTTGAGGCAATCTTTTCAGCCAAAAATAAACAAGACCCCAAGTTTTTATTATGGTTCCACCCTTTATTTTGGCCTCCTTTCCATTGGGCGGTGCTTTGTTTTTTTGGTTTTGGGTTCAAGCCCCTTCTGTGCCAAAACCCACATACCAGCATTTGACCATGTCACAAAAGCAGTTTAACAAATTAGAAATTTCAATGTTTTTTTGATGAAAATTGGACCCCACTCTCACTTTTTAGACACAGTCAAAACTGAAACTCCAGTGAGTCCCTCCCCAAGCCTAAGGCATATAACCCACTACTTCTCCTTTTTCTTTATCTTTCTCTTTTAATCACTTCTTTACAATCATCACCATCCTCTTAAGGTTATCTATCCTGAAGCTCAAATCACTAATACAACTTCTACAAACAGCTAGTGGCAGCTTCAATTCACTAATATCATCCAAATGGACAGCTTGTGCATAACTGACCTCAAAAGCTTGGCCTCCAAGATATTGCTACATTATGCTTTTGTGAATCAAAATAAAACTTGCTTTTGGCATTTCTTCTGGAATAATCCAGAAGTTTCAGTAAAATTTAAAATAATATCTGAGCCTGAGAAATAGAAAAGGCCAACAAAACGGGAAGAGGTCACATTTTTTCAAACACAATACAATGGATCAAGTGAGTGGTCCCCCCAGAGCAGATGAACAAGAAAAGGGGGCTGCCAGTTGCCCAATCCTGCAGCTGCCACCTGAGCTGCTTGTCCAAATCTTTTCACCTTTAAATGCAAGAGATCTGGCATCACTGTGCCTCTCCTGCTCTCACTTGGGAGAACTCATCAACAGCTGCCAGCCAGTGTGGAAGAATCTTTTGAAGAGGATGCTCTTGATGCATCAAGAAGAGGAGGTTCATGACTCATATTTTCGCATATTTCAAGAAGGGGGTGCAGATGAGCAGTTGATGCAACAGGCCACCCAACTTCTCTCTGAGTTGCCACCAGATGCCACAAGGTGTGTTCAGTGTACCTCCACTTAATTTTGTGAACTCTGCGCCAGTAGCTCTGCTCTCTCACACCACAATGCAGGTTAAGATTGCCAGAAGGTGTGTTTCCAAAGTGGAAGCAGTATTTCAAGTTTCTAATTCACCTACGGCGTTGTCTAATCCAAACCTATGATGACTTGCACCCAGCTTATTTCGAAGGTGAGAGAACCTTGCATAGCTATGCTACACGTGTGCTGAGAGAATCTCTCTGCCTGTATTTGAGCTACGCTCTATCCTCTCTTATCATTTTCTTTCTTTCACTTAGTACAAGCGGATTCCAGAAGAGAGAAGTTGATTCAAGAGATTGTATGCAAAGAAGCAGTGAAAGCGCTCTGGTTGTTGAATTACAAGAATGAGGCTCTTGACATCCTGCAAAAGTTCACCAGCAAGCCAAACCAAAGAGGAGGAGCAGGTGTGATGCTGTCGATTGTACAACAATTCGATTGTTGATCTGATTTATCACATGTGATGTCATATATGGTGTGGCCAGGTGAGGGCTATTGGAGTCTAATGCCTGCCTTGGACTATATTGTGGACTATGAAGCTTCATGTCTTGAGAACTGGCGGAGGGCTTTTCAGCTTGCTATGGCCCAGCCAGACACTGAATGGAAAAGAAGGTAAAGAGAGAATTCAGTGCATAAAGGCATGTGCAAGAGCTTTACATCACATACTCTAACAACATCAATTTAAATGAAGAGGACTCCTGCACATCGTGAGAGCGTTAATCAAATCTGAAAGGAGCAAATCAAAGTTGCCAGGCCAAGGTACCAAACGTTAATGTTGAGAAAACTGTCTGTCTGAGGGCTGATGAAAACTTGCATGTCCATCATGATGTTTCAGTTTTCAATCAACAGATGGCTGCTTCCATGGACCCTCACGTCAAGTCCCAAATCGAAGCATTGCTTGCCTTTGCTCTCTCACTTCAATATGGTACTATAGACATTCAAAACCTTAGAGTGAAATGTTCCTTTTTGCTCTCTTTCTCTCTCTCACACACACTCATTGTTATCTATTGTGGCAATATAGACAGGAGCAAAGACCAGCTGCGTAAAAAGGATCACCAGTTGATTGGAGAAATTGGATTCTATCTTGCATTGCTTGGGAACAAGGACGCAGCCCTCAAAGCCTTTTTAAAAGGCCTTTCTCTGAGGCATGAGGTTCTTTCAGGAGACAGGCCAGGAAGGAAATCAGTTGAAGAATACATAGTAAGAATCAGAATCAATTCAGAGAGTGAACCACTAAAAAGTACTGATGACCTTATTAGATTCTCTCTGGAGGGCTGGAATGGATGATGGATTCACTAGAAGATGAAGTTTGGAAAGCATTTGCTAAAGCTGGGCTTGAAACAAAAGGTTTGTTGTTTATATTACAGGGGCATCAAAAAGGGATACATCAATTATTTGATATCTATACTAACCTTTCTTTTTACCATGATCAACATGTTAACTTATAATAAAGTGAATCTTGTGCAGACGATAGCATATGCTGGCAACGTTGAGTCTGCCAAACAACTCATCCAAAGTTGTGGTACTTTCTTATTCTGCCCTCTCTCTTTCTCTCTCTTAGCCTAAGTGTATAAAGAGATTAGCTTATGAGATTTGCACTTATTATTATTTAGGAGAGACAGTTAAGCCAAACCTTTTATCAAAGATGGTGGAACAGCAAAGTAGGGTATGTGCACAATTCTCTGTTCTTCTTCACAACACTCTCAATCGTAGATTACTGATCAATCAATACACCATCAATGAAGGCAGCTGCAACTTCTCTCATGGCCCAAGAGAATGCACACATGCATCAGAGCGTTGATACTGCCTCCTCCTTCTACGACCCACAACAGTCTTCAAAGCTGGTCCAAGAGGTCCAGCAAACCATGCACACTCTGGATGCCATTGCAACGTCCAGTCTTAAAGGTATGAGGAGAAATACTAACCGAAATGTTAATGTTGTTGTCAGCTGATCGGATTATCAACCAACAACAACCAACAAACATCAACAAACATCAACCAACAACAAGATGCAAGGAATGAGAGTGCTGCCCTATATATCTCCATGGGACGCTCTGCGATTCGACTTGGGCTGTTTGAGACAGCAGATAGAAGTGTCAACAAGTTAATAGAATTTGGCTTCATAAGGTAACCAACCCAACCTTCTTCTGCTACACACACACACACACACACACACACACACACACACACACACATGCATCTCTTACCTTCTTTGTTTGGGGGATCAAAAGATCACTCTCAAGCCTTGTGCAAGACCCAGAGACCATGCCTCCCTATGCAAGGCCTTACTGCCTCTCCCTTCTGGACAAGACCATCAGGTTTTCAGCTCTCACACATATGATCCATTGCAAGTGAAGAACGAAACTCAAATGGAGGGGGGGGACCATCTTTTCTTTCTGTGTTTGTGTCAATTGAATGAATGAATGAATGAATGGTGAATAGGATACTGCAAGAGAGAAGGATCAACTCACCAACGGGGCCCATTGACAGTGAGCTGATCCAGGCGGCCTCTCTGCAGCACAAGCTGCACGACAGGCAAGCCGCGCTGAAGACTTTGGCCTGCGTCTATCCGCTGGACAAGGAGAAGCTCGATGGCATGCTTCACTGTCTCTACTTGAGATGCTTCTCTGAAGTGGCTGAGCTGTTCTTTGAGCTGAGCGAGAGCGCCAGGGATCCTCTGGAGACAAGAGAGATGCAGAGGAAGGCCATCGAATGCTTGGAGGTCGTGCTGAGCAAGACGGAGGGCCAGTCTGAGCTGCAGATAGTCATCAACATACTGCTCAAGCACAACCACCACAGGGCGGCCGTCTTCGTCAACAAGAAGCAGCACATCAGCATCTTCACAAAGACCCAAAACTTCAAACAGATCGCCAAGCTGCAGTCCTTGCACTACATCAAGCAAGCATCCAAAAGAAGAAGAAGAAGAAGGAAAGGAAAGAGCAACCAAAGTCAAGACGAAGAACTTGTTGTTGATGAACGTACCACCAGTGATGGCAATGATGATGATGATGATGAAAGGTACAATCTGTATGAGATTGTCAGTTGGTGTAGAGAGCTGGATTTGCGTGTGGAGACTCTGTTCGGCATCTGTGGGCTTGCCGAGGGCCTCATAGCCATGGCCAGGCCAGAGAAGGACTATGGCGACTACGGCCAGCACTACGGCAAGGCTGAATTCGTTGACCTGCAGAGGATCGCCCTTCAGTGGCTTCCTCCCCAAGCGAAGAAATCAGCCTCAGCAATTTGCAAATTAGGCTCTGAAGAAGAAAACTCAACCCAATTTAGTAGAATGTTTGATTTGACCTGAACAATTGCTGACTGCGGCGAAATTGTTTAATAAAGTTGCTTGCATCTTGCTAAGATGAGCCCCTCAAAGTTACTCATTTTGGGTATCAACAATTGTCAAATATCACAGGAAGGCAGAATAAATTATTGAAAAAAAATCAAAGGGGCAACAAGCCCGTCACGAAATTGGAAACAATACGATGAGAGATACAATGAATGACTTCAGAATTCTTCGTGTTCTTTTTGAGAAGACTCCAAGATCCTGGAATAGGTGTGCATCACAACAGCACGAGCTTCAAAAAATCTGTCCGTGCAGTTGATGAGGCATTTCTGCTCGTCTTTGGTCAGCGTATTGGAGGGGCGGGTCACACAGGATCTGAAGCAGCGCTTTTTCACTGTATTAACCATTTGGGACAGGATTTGCTGTCCTATGGACTCTTGCTGTCTCCTGAAAATCTCGGCTCTCTGAGCATCTGTAAGTTGCTGCGCCATTGTCACTGCCTTCTGTGCGTTGGGAGATTCAAGCCGATTGGATCAGACCGTGTACACGATTTGATTGAAGGAGGAAGGATTCGCCCCCACAGTCAATCGAACTCCTTAAGGCTTTTCCTGGAAATACACATCCTAAGATTTATCTTGATATAATGAAAACTGTTGCCAATTCCAAAAATTTAATGTAACAACTGAAAAAACAATTCAATGTTCTGGCGATGGAAAGAAATACAGCACGGGTTGTCATTCGCCGATAGCTCTTTGGCTCTCCTTGACAAAGGAGCAAAACCGAAGCTTGTCCAATTCAACTTGCTTGTCCACAAGGGCTTTTGGTTTGTGCTGTTGGTAGCTGCAAAGAATCTATGAAGGCTATTGTGGTTTCCAGGTTCGGCGATCCCTCTGTGCTTGAATACAAGGAAGATGCTCCCACTCCACCACAACCTGGCCCTGGTCAGGTTCGTAATAATAATAATAATAATGATCCACATAATAGTAATCAGTTGGGCTGCCATCTTATATAAACGCTTTGAATTCCTTATCTTGATCGCTGCAGGTACTTGTGGCAGTGAAGGCTGCAGGGGTCAATCCAGTTGAAACATACATTCGCAGTGGCGCATACGCGCGGCTTCCTTCGCTGCCTTACACACCAGGCGCTGATGCAGCTGGAGTAGTGCACGCTGTTGGGCCAGGAGTCACCAGATGGAAGGTAGGGAGCCTTTACTCAACCCCCCACCCCGTTAATCAAGTGTGAGATTGACGAGTTAACATGTGGCTATTATTTTTTTTTCTATAGGAAGGAGACAGAGTGTACACGGCAGGGACCATAACAGGCACTTATGCTGCCTATGCTCTGGCCAGAGAGGACCAACTTCAACCTCTTCCTGAGAAGATCTCCTTCTCGGTGAGCACCTCGTTGCCCCGAAACCTAACTAGTTTATAACAGTATTGTTAACTTGTTGAATATTTGTTCACAACAATGCAGCAAGGTGCCGCCTTGAACGTTCCCTATGCAACAGCATATAGAGCTCTTCACCAAAAGGCCAGAGCCAGGCCTGGCCAGTGGGTTCTTGTGCATGGAGCCAGCGGGGGGTAAGCCATTAAGTGATTGAACGTGTGGGTTTTAGTAATTCTTAGTTTCTCTTTGGGGGGAATACTTTATACAGGGTTGGCATTGCTGCTGTGCAAATGGCCAGGGCTGCTGGACTCAACGTCATTGGTATTCTTTACAGCCACACCACATATCATCATCCCTAAACGTACCCTCAACAGTGCTCTGCTTTCTTTCATCTGATAAAGGTACTGCTAGCACTGAGGAAGGCCACCACTTGGCACTGAGGGAGGGCGCCCACTTTGTGTTCAACCACAAAGAAGAAGGCTACATTAACAAAATCAAAGGAATCACACCGAACGGTGCTGGAGTGGATATCGTGCTGGAAATGCTGGCCAACGTCAACTTGCAACAGGATCTTGATGTTGTCAAACAATGGGGCACCATCGTTGTGATTGGCAACAGAGGAGAGATCACTATCAATGCCAGGTGAAGAACCCCGAACATGGTGTGTGTGTGTGTGTGTGTGTGTGTGTGTGTGTGTGTGTGTTAGAGCCATTTGCACATCAGCAATGGCCAGAGAGAGCAGAGAGCATTGGTTAGCCATGCGCCTTGGCATGGTAACCATGTGAATAGCAGAGCAGAGAGGTGTATGGTTAGCCATCTGCCTTGGCATGGTGGCCTTGGGCTCGAGGCGAGGCGAAAGAGAAGAGAGGAGAGGAAGGGAAGCATTGTTGTTTACTTACGAAGGTATTCTTTGTGTTACCTTGTGTGTGTGTGTGTGTGTGTGTGATGTGTGTGTGTGTGTGTGTGTGTGATATGTATGTGGTAGGGCCATAATGGGGAAGGAGATCACTGTCACGGGGGTGGCCCTTGCCCTCTCGCCACCTGCGGACTCGGTGGAGCAGCACGCCTACATCGTCGCTGGTCTGGAGAATGGCACCCTGCGGCCGGTCATCGACGCCGAGCTGCCTCTCTCCGAAGCAGCGAGAGCCCACCGCCAAGTGATCGAGTCACCCCACCACGGCAAGATCATACTTGTCGTCCCATGAACAACATGCAGCATTGGTTTGATGATGAAATGTAGTGCAAGGTATAGTAATATGTCTAACGTGAAAGACCTTTTAGAAATTTCTAAAATCATGAAACAGACTAATCTAGTCTTGGGGGGGGGGGCTAATGAATGTATGTCTTCTCATCAGGATGAAGTTCTAAGCAACAGACATACAAAAGAGAAATGAAAAACCAAATATATACAGATGCTACAAAAGATTGAGAGAAAGATGCAGTGATCTTGTTCAGATCATTCCAATTCACTTGCTTGTGCCTTCCATTCCACTGCTGTTGCCACTGTCATGAACCCAAATCTTCTCTTTCCTGTCTAGTTTGTTTTCTTGTATGCGTGCCAGGGCCTGCTCTCTCCTTAGTTTGTCTTCATTCTTTTGCATCCATCTCTGCATTTGGTAATCTTCATTTCTATCTCTGATGACTTTGAGGCGCGTGTTCAAGAGCTGCTCTGCTTCAGTCAGAGCCAAGAGGATGGGCTCAGAGATGGCTTCCACGACCATGTACTCCTGAAAATCCATGGCTCTACGCTGAAAGCCTACTGCCCTCATAAACGCCAACTGATGGATCGAGATGAGAGGGTTTGATGTGTTAATGTTCAATCAATTGAGGCAAACGCTCATATGAAGGCTTATATCAACTCACCCCTCCATTAATCTTGGCAATGTTGTTCTGAAAAGCGGTAGTGCTCATTTTGAGGCGCCTGAACTTTTCCTCTTCTGGATGCTGGAGTATGTTCTGAACAACTTTGAGGAGAGTCTCCAGCGAGGCGAGCCTCTTGTCAGGAGACACTTTGGGATCATTAGCCACTGCATCAATCGCCTGAGAGAGCTCCATCTTTCAGTTTGAAGGGAATTTGGGGGGGGGGGCTGCATAAAAGAAAAAAAAACAAAGTTGGCTCAATTTAAACCAAAAAAAAACTAACTTCCTCAAAACACTTGGACATGATGGTTGTAATAGTCAGTGACAATGATGTGGCCCTCCTCATCATCCACTGTTACACCTTGAGGATCTTAAAACTGGCCATGTGATGATGACCCTTGTGAGCTAAATGAATGTAAAAAACCACCCTTGTTGTCAAACACTTGCACATGATGATTCCAATGATTAGTAACAATGATATTACCTTCTTTATTATCTATTGCCACACTACAAGGCCTGTTAAACTGACTATATGATGATCAAAAAGAGCTAAATGCATACAGAAAGCCACCTTTGTTATCAAACACTTAAATACAATGATTTTATTATCATACTTAAAAGAAATAGCTTATGATAAATAGACTTGTTTCTCTTTATCAAGTCTTAATGTAGTCTTTGATGTAAGTATGGATTTCTAGCCACTAGAAGTCTCTGGTAACAAAGTCATGGGTCTTGGCTTGTCTAAAGTGTCCAGTAACTAGAGAGTCATATCTTTGTTTGACAATTTTTAACTGTTTGACAAGGTTAGAAATCATTATTTAGTGAGGCAATGGTGGAGCTTTAAAGGGTGCAGTTAGTGCAAGGAGAATCTCCTTAGGCTGTTACACAGGTCTCAACTGAATAAGGCACAATTAAAACTTTTTTAGAGGCAGAAAGATGTTAGACAGGCAATCAGCCTTATTTTTTTTTAAAAAAGAATAATCTGTTCTCTTACTTAAGGCATCAGCTATAGAGTTAAGCTGACTAAGAAGATAAATAGACAAAGTCATAATCTACTAGCTGTAAAGCCTAACATATATGGCATAGAGTGAGAGTCCTCATAGTCTAAAAGTAAGTGAGATTCTTGTAGCTAAAGTAGACTTTAATTTAATAAGAAACACTAGTAAGGTATTGTTTCTAATGAATCAAGGCAGCTATGATGGCAAGAAGCTCTTTGTCATAGGTGGTATAATTTTATTTAATAGGGATCAGCTTCCTAGAGTAAAAAGTTATAAGATGGTTGAAAGAATGATCTTTTACAAAGGCAGGTTAAGATAAGACTATTTCAATGATAAAATTAAAAGCATTAGTCTCTAAAATGAAAGGTAAGGTTGGATCAACATGTTTGAGGATAAGTGCAAATGAAATAACAGTCTTCAAGGCTTGAAAGGCTTGCTGGGTAGTCTAGGTCTAATGAAAAGAAGTGTCTTTGTAAGTTAGTTAAGTTAAAGGCAAAGTTATCTTAAAAAAATTCTTGATAAATCTTTTATAAAAATTGGCAAATTTAAGGAAACTCATTACAGCAGTTACAGTAAAAGAGATGGGCCATTGTAAAATGAAATCCACCTTGTCTGGGGCCATACTGATTCCTTAAGCACTGATAATAAATCTAAGAAATTCAATATTACTTTGATCAAATAGGCATTTTTTTAACTTGGCATATAACTAATATTGGAGAAGCTTTTAGAGGACTGTGGTAATATGTTAATTGTGCTCTTTCTGACTGATAAAGTAAATGAGGATGTCATCTAAGTAAATGATGACATAGATGTCAATGATGTTATAAAAAATTTTATTTATAGCTAGAGCATTGACAAGTCCAAAGAACATAATAAAGTATTCAAAGTGACTATATCTAGTCTTAAAAACAGTCTTTTATTCTTCTTCAGGCTTGATTCTGACCAGGTTGTAAGCTTCTTTAAGGTCAATCTTGATGAAGCACTTAGTTTAATAAAGTTTGTCTAAGAGCTCTAAGATCAGAGACAAGGGATATTTGTTCTTTATAGTGAGACTATTGAGGTCTTTGTAGTCTACACAAGGCCTCAAGGTTCCATCTTTCTTTTTGACAAAGAAGATAACAGCACCAGCATAAGCAAAGACAGGTCTGTTTTTTTAAATACAAGACCTTAAGTCTCTCTGTGAGTTCTTAGTGATATGAGGATCATTAAAAGCATTTTTAAATTTCTTTATAAACTTAACATAATTATTTAAGTAAGAAGAATTAGATTTATAAAGAGCTTTATATTATAAAAGAGCTAAACTGATTAATAAATAATAATAATATAGTTAATCTTAATCTTATTAGAATTGAAAGTAAAAGGTTAAAGGTCAAAATAAAGCTATATAATAGTATAAAAGTTTCTAAACTTCTTTTTATTACTTAAAAACTTGTTAAGAGTTGAAATTCTTAACTTTTTGACCTTAAATATAAGAGGTAAGATTAAAGCTTATTAAGCTTCAGCCACTTGAGTTTTAAGAGCTGTTACTTTAGTAAATAAAGCTTAAACAGTCTCTTTTAAGGTTAAAGTATTAGTAATAAAAGTATTTATATTTGAAAGAAGGAGTTGAAGTAAGAAAAATTATATATAATAAACAAGAATTTTATTTGATCTATTATACTAATAAAGATTGCTTACTTTCTTAAGGTACTTAGATTACCTTAGAGGACTAAGACTGAAAACATTAAGGAAACTAAGAGAAAGAGGACATGAAATAGGCCACCTAATTAATTGAAACAAGAAACAAGAGATGTAACAATATAAAACTCATTGTAAGGGTTTAGATGATTTATGTTTTTTTATAGGTGACAAGGTGGAAGGAAGAACAAGACTTAACAAAAGAGAGAGTTTACTAAAAGTCTAGGGACTAAGAAAACTAAGAGTGTATTAAAGTAAATTGACTAAGATGACTTAGGCTTAGACTTGAGCTTGATCTAGAGCTAGATCTAGTGCTTGATGCTTGGTCTTAGAGCTTGATAACAGATAAAGAATCAAGGAGCAAAAGAAAAGTAAATAAAGAGGTACAAGATCTTTAAGAGAACTAGGTTTAAATTAAAGTGATGAGATAAAATTAAAAATGACTATTAAGATAAAATACTTAACACAATCTAATAGAGTCTAGGTTCAAGTCACAGACCAATAGCATTTTATATATTATTTATTTAAATATAAAATTATTTAATAAATCAATTATTCACCTTAAAAAGTGTTTGTGTAAACAATAAAACACTACACATTCTATATTACATAATATAGTGTACATATAACACTAAATGTATACTTTAATACTCTTTAAAGAAGAAGTTGGTAAGAGCATATGAGAAGGTGGAGAGTATTAAAGTACACTTTTCAATGAAGCATCTCTTAAGCACAAGGCTATCTGCATGAAATAAAGGCCCATCTGTATGAACTCTAAGTTAGTGAGCTTGCTAACAGTCTAAGCAGTGTGAGACTTGATAAGGATGGCCTACCTTCTCAAGGTACTGGGATTACTTTGAGGGACTGGGACTAGAAACACTAAGAAAACTGAGAAGAAGGGGACACGAAATAGGCCACCTAACTAACTGGAACAAGGAACAAGAGATGCAACTGTGTAGAACTTGTTATAAGGATTCAGATGATGTATGTTTTATTAATAGATGACAAGGTGGGAGGGAGAACAAGATTAAATAAAGGAGAAAGTTTATTAAAAGTTTAGGGACTGGGAAAACTAAGAGTGTCTTAGAGCAGACTGACTAAGATGACTTGAGCTTGGTCTAGAGCTTGGTGCTTGAAACTTGAGCTAGGTCTTGAGCTAGGTCTAGAGCTTGGTCTAGAACTTAGTCTTGAGCTAGGTCTAGAGCTTGGTCTTGAGCTTGGTCTGGAGCTTAGTCTTGAGCTAGGTCTAGAGCTTGGTCTTGAGCTTGGTCTGAAGCTTAGTACTTAATGCTTGGAACTTAAAGCTTGGTGCTTGAGCTGGGTCTAGAGCTTGATAACAGATGGAGAATCAGGGAGCAAGAGAGAGGTAGATAAAGGGGTACAAGATCTTTAAGAGAGCTAGGCTTAAATTAAAGTAATGGGATAAAACTGGAAATGGCTGTTAGAATGGAATTCCTAACAAGACTGCTTCCTGATAGAAATACAATAGCCTCAAAGAGTCAATCTTTTTTATATTATTAGTAGTCAAGCAAGTGTTAAAGCTGGTTTTTTTTTCTTGTGTTGTCTCAAAGTCTGATGTTGTTGGTCTTTTTTCATTGTTTGTTGTTGTGGCAAAGCATACCACCTTTTCACAGACAGTGTGCCACTTATTATTTGTCGACTAATACATTTTTTGCCCAGAGTGAACTCTTTCAACGGACTTTTCCATGAAGACCTGATGATATCCAGGAAATTATTCCAAGAACCAAACCTATTTGCTGGAAAAAAATTGCTTTTTGGTGACTGTTTATCATTTCTTAGTCTCTAGTTAGTTTTTCTTTTTAACATACATCCAAGAGAAATGTCTATTTGCCAAAATGACATGCCACCCATTGGATTGAAGGTGTTGCTTTATTGACCATATTTCTATATATGTTTGTCAGCTGTTGGTGATGGTGGTGTCCTTGTCCTTGAAGACCAGTCGTATGGGGGTGCCCGTGAAGGGATAGAACTCTCTGATGGTGTTCTCCAAGAACCGCTGATACGTGAAGTGGACCAGCTTGGTGTCGTTCACAAAGAACGTGAACGTGGGCAATCGCACACGGGCCTGCGTCGCGTACCTGGCAGGAGGAGGAGGCAGTGGTGGTGGTGATGAGATGAAAGAAAAGAGAAGAACATGGACCAAAGGAAGAGAAGAAATAAGAATAAAACAGAACAACAAAAGAGAAAGAAGAAAGTATACAACAACAAGTGTGTGCGTGTGTGGCTAATGCTGCTACTACTTGCCTAATTTTTAGAACTCTGCCGTTTTTGGAGGGGGGCTTGTGGCGCGCCTTTGAGCTCTCGATCAGTTTCATGAAATGGGACGTCTTGATGTACTGAGACCTTTCTCCATACACCTTGATCGCCAGATCGATCGTTTCTTTGACGTTGGCACCTTTTTTTAAAAAAAATGGAGACACACCACCACCACAAAAAAAGATGTCAGCTTTAGAGTAGAGAGTAGTGTGTATAGTGTGTATAGTGTGTATAGTGTGTATAGTGTGTATAGTGTGTATAGTGTGTATAGTGTGTATAGTGTGTATAGTGTGTATAGTGTGTATAGTGTGTATAGTGTGTATAGTGTGTATAGTGTGTAGTGAAGAGAGAGAGAGAGGTGAAAGTGAACCTGTCTTTGCAGAGCAGAAGATGACAGGCACATATTTCATGAATTTAAAAGTGTCTCTCACGTATTTCTCATATTTCTCCTTCTTCTCTTCGCAAAGGTCCCATTTGTTGACTACCACCAAAGCGCTGGCCTTGCTATCCAGAATGTGCTCTGCTATCCTCATATCTTGATCGGTTATGCCTGACATGAAACAGCCATTTCAGACGACAAGGTCAATTGGAAGAACACACACACTACACACACACTACTCTCTTCACACTACAAAAGCTCTTATGGTGCATTCTCTCTTCACTATGTCGAGGCCTATTTATGCCTAAACCATACATCTCTTTGCTCTCTTACTTTACCTTGCGTGGAATCTATGAGCAACAAAGCAACATCCGCCCTATTGATAGCCTTGATGGCCCAAAGTACACTAGAGCGATCCAAACCTATTTATATATTTATAGAATTATATATATACATTTATACATTTATATATAAAGTTAAAGAAATAAGAAAAGAGAGATAGATGTAAAAGTAGTGTCATGTCTTGTTACCTTTCACGTGTGTGGCCCTTCTGTTAATACCTGCAGTATCTACAATGGTGATTGGAGTTCCTTCCTTCTCTTCCTTCATTTTGATTACATCCTCAACAGGAGCACCTGTTTTAAACACACGCACACACACACACCACATGTGAATTAAGATAGTAAAGGGAGGAATGAGAGATTAAGCCTAAATAGTTTCTTTCTTTCTTTCTTTCTTTCTTTCTTTCTTTCTTTCTTTCTTTCTTTTCTTACCTTCAGTCTCTTCACCATTTGCAAGAAGCATCTGTTGTTGGACATCAGTTGGCTTTCTGCGCCCTTTCTTTTTGCCTTTCCACAATATGTGGTGATCCACAGCATCATGAGTGGTGCCAGCAACATTGGTCACAATCACACGCTCTCTGCCTAGAACCTTACTCATCGTTGAATATATTCAAAGCAAGAAAGGAGAAAGCAAAGAAACAAACAATAAATAAAAGGATTATATCTGTTATAATAAAAGAGAAACAGATGATACATTTCTTATTCTAAAGGACTGAAGGTTTCTTTTTACCTGATTGAGAAACGATGATTTGCCAACATTTGGTCGCCCCACTATGGCGATTGAGGCTCTTTTGTTCTTCCTTCTTTCTTCTGAAGAAAAGAAGGTTAAGGGAAATGACAAATAGAAGTGGGCATGTATTAACGTGCAGGTAAATGCAAGACACGTATTAGTAAATGAACGTACCACTGCTTTGTTCTTCTTCCTCTTCCTCCTCCTCTGAGGGAAAATGCTGTTGTACATATTCAAAGATGTGATCCAATATTTCTCCTGAACCATGTCCGTGGATGGCTGACATAGGAACAGCGGGCCCAAGGCCAAGCCGCCAGTAATCATTGACAGAATCTGTTGAGAGAATGAGAGAGAGAGAGAGAGAGATATGTACAGCTAAGTTCTCAGCACTTTCTCATTTCATTGTCCATACATTTCTATCGCAACAAAGGAATATTAATTACCATTAGGCCCAGAACTATTCCTTTCTTCGATTTCATAGCACATGGAAGGATTGTCGGCTTTGTTAGCTACTAGTATGATGTGTTTGTCCTTTGCGTTTCTCTTTAAGATCTTGGCCACCTCAATGTCTCGAGTGGTAATACCTGCTCTGCAATCAAACATAAACAGAATGACGTCTGCCTCATTCACAGCCACCTGTAGTGATTGGCACCCAAAGATTAATCACTGGTATTGCATAAAATACAAAACACTCTCAAGATGGTCACAATGTGCTCACGTACCAGTGCTTGTTCATGAATAAGAGGTGAAAAAAAATCCCCTGTGCCTATCATACCTCCTGTGTCTACCACCTGAATAGTTGAAAGAGATAAATAAATCAGAGCTGGTCATTGACTTTGCTCTTTGCAATAATAAGAATTGTTGTTGTTGATATTTACCATTATGGATCTACCTCCAATATCACACGATGCATAGACACGATCTCTTGTCGTTCCTGGCACAGGGCTGATCAAACTCTTGTTTTGTCTGACCAAACGATTAAAGAAAGTGGATTTGCCACAGTTGGGAAGGCCCACCAGGGCGACCACAGGTTCATGTTCACTCGCTCTCTTTTTGGCAGGGATCTCGTCATCTGCTGCGCCATGAATCTTTTCTTCTTCCCCCTCTTCCTGTTCCTCTTCCTCGTCTGAAACATAGTCTTCCCACTCTTCTGTGTCTTCTTCCTCCACATATTCCTCATCATCTTCATCTTCATCTTCTTTCTGTTGCAACTCTTCTATTGAGCAATTAGGAAATCAGTAAGCACAACAACATAAATCAATTGAGAGAAGAGAACGGGGGGGGGGCAAGAACTCTCCTCGAACAGTAATGGGGTGAAGATTTCAATGAACAAACCTAATGTGGTGGTACTCATGAGTCTGAAGAACGGACGTGGAGCAAAGAGGGGGCGGTTGAATGGCCAAGTAGAGAGAATCATCCGGGGGCGACGCACTTGCAAGGCTTGCTCGCGAACATTATTATGCACACAACAACAGAACTGTCGGCGCAACAGCAGTCCTGCTCCTCCTCTAGTAGGATGCATTGTGGCTGGGTGCAAGAACAACATCGATGATCTGCGTGCCATTTTTACGAAGCCCAAAATTGAAAAAAAAGAAAAGGGAAAAAAATTACAACATAAAACCCAGAAAGAAAAATTTTTGTTACTGAAAACTCTGCAAGTGGCCATGTGGGCTCAATAAGATCAAAGAAGAAGAAGCAGGAGGAAGATGAAGATGGTGACAAGATTCATTGTTAAACAATGTTCAACTGTGGACTTGCTTCAAAGTAAAGTCAAGAATAACAACTTCACTCATTAAGACCCTCTCTTTGTATATCACATGTGTTCATGGCCTCCTGTGCTGGCCTCCTGCTTGCTTGGGTATCCCAAGCACTTGCGCTGTGTGTCCTCCAGCAATTTGGGAAAGCCAGCGCACCTCCTCAGCTCGTTCGAGTAGTGTGTCGTGTCCTGCAGCTGGGCCAACAGGGCAACCACCAAGTCTCTGATCCTTTGGTTCATCTTGACCTTCCTCTTGAGTACTCTACCTTCACCTCTATCACCTCTATCACCTCTATCACACACTTCCTTTTCCTCTCTCTCTGCTATTCCTTCTCCTCCTTCATCTCCATCCTCGATGCAATCCAAGATGATGGAGAGAGTCTGAATGACCTCGGTGTCCATAAAGCGTCCAAGCAGAGAGTCGTCAGTGAGCATCTCCACTCCCAGCTGCAATGCACCAACGACAAAGGAGTCCTCCCACCCTTCACAATTCAAGAGAATGGTTCGTATTGTCCTACAGACAAAGATTTGCTGTTCCACAAAAAAGCCATTGACGTCAGCGAGGAGGAAATGATGGAGCGACACAAGCATGTTGCATATTGCAGGAAATAGAGTCGGGTCCACGCTGTGCAGTGCCTGTGGCTGCTTGCACACTTCCAATATTCCATATGCCCCCGGTAAACCTTGATATGAACAGGATGACGTAGTTATCAAAGTGCAAATAAGATTAATGCGAATGACATGAAGGAGAAGTAACGGAAAACGAGGAGAGGTGAGACGTGTGAGGGTAGGTGAGAGAAAGAAATGGACCATAGACAGAAAGAGCCAGAGTGGCGTGAGAGTGAGAGATATAAAGGGGGAACCTACTAACTTTGCCTTGTGCAACCTGTTGGCGCAACAGTCGTAAGTAATGCTGGAGCAGAGCATTCTGATCTTCGTCGTGACCGGCAGGCCCTGCTTGGGCCAGCAGCAACAAAGCTCCGAGGATCCACATCCCCATTTCCTTCCCCGCCCCTTCCTCCCCTTCGGTTGTGTCTTCATCTCCCAGCCACTGGGACAGGGCACCGAGAGCCAGCTGCCTCCCGTCTTCGTAGCCCTTCATGCATTTGCACAAACGCACGACAGATTCGCAGTTGACGACCATGGAGTTCAGGGCAAAATCGTCGCTGTCTAAGGTCTGGGCAGTTGCAGAGATGCGAAGGAGGATGCTGCGAAGCAAGGCCTGGTGCATGCCCCCTAGCTGCAGCGGAAAAAGCGGCTTCCGCCCTTCGCATCTCGGCGTCGACGCGGCGTCTTTGCTGATAGAGGAGAGGAGAATTTAGGACAAAAGAGGGAGAGACAGACAGGGAGTGAGGAAGGGATGGAAGGGATGGAAGGAAGTGGAGGCGAACAGAACAGAAGAGGGCTTGGGTTGAAAAGGGCACCAGATCAAGAATGATAGGGGAAGAGAGGACACACTGGAGAGAAAGAGGGAGATGACTCAGGAAGACTGATAACACTTACCTTCCTCTAATCGATGAATAAGGGCACAGAGGAGGTTGCTATCCCAGTTCTTACTGTGGCCTTCGTCGGGCGGCGAGAGCAACATCGTTACGGTGTCCCTGAATTTGTCGACAAACCGGGCCAAGCACTCGGGGAAGAGGGCCACCAGCATTGAAAGCCACTTGGCCACCGCCTTGTGGAAGGTGCCCTGTCCTTGGAACGAGCCGAGGGAGAGCGCCATTTCTAAAATTGTTTCGAGGCAGCTATTGAGCCAGTCGTCGCTTCTTTGGGCGCGGATGAGGCTGGGATCCAATCTGATCAGCAGCCGGAGCGCCAGAAGGCACGAGGCGAGCTTCTCGTGTTTCTGAAGTATAATAGAGAAGGATTTGAAAGATGTTTTGTTTTGGAGGAGGGGATGGAAGGGAAAGAGTCAGGGGGATGAGAAGACATAAGGAAAGGATATAAGTGAGAGGGAGAGGAAAAGGAGGGATGAAAGAGGGATGAGAAGAGTATTTGAGATATATGAGTGAAAGAGGAAAGGTGGGGAAAGGGGAAAGGCAGGAAAAGGTATACCTTCTTTTGAAAGCTGGGGGTGATCACCGGCCAGACGGCACGGAACATGGCTTCGGTTTCCTCCTTCGTAAAGTTGTTGTGGTGTGGCTTACCTTCCAGTGAAGCTTTCGTCACCTGCTGCAAAAAACAACGCAAGACTTCTACCCTTTGGGAAGTGTACCCTCCTCTCTCACCGATGGCCTCGCACAACCTCAGCACTGGGTTATCACCTCTTCCTCCATCCCCTTCACTCTCGTGCGTTTTGTTGTTGTATTCCGTCCACCACAGCTTTAAAATGCTGGCCTTGGCCCTGTACATCCGGGAACGGTTGTTGGTCCACCGAATCATTTTAGCGCTGGCCTCTGCAAATTTTTTGAACTCCTCCTTCGCCACAGGCCAAAGACGAAGGTTCCAAAAGTCTTGAATGGGTTCTGCCTCACCCACTTCCTTTGCTTGCACTGGCGCCATCTGTTCCTCCCTCCCCGCCTCCTCCTCATTCCTGCCTTTCTGCTCCTCAGCAGTCCACATGGGGCATGCACCCGCCAGAAACCTGTCCATCAGGACCAGAGCCAAGGTCATGATGATGTTGTTGGGCTGCTTTTTCAAATCCTCATGGCGCCTCACTTCCATCAGGTAATAGAGCAGGGAGACAGAGGGCATCCTCCTGTGCCCAATCAGCAATTTCTGCTCGACCATGTTTCGCAACGCGATTTCTGGCGATAACAAGCCCTGAAGAATCTCCTGCATCTTCCAACCTGGGATGAAGATGAAAGGTACCACCACAGCACAAGGTTGTAGTATTGAGTGTGAGGGCCGAGGGGAAAGGCAAATATGTATGTATGTGTACATGTGTGTTGTGTTGTGTTGGGATGTGATAGAGCGTTATGGGGGGGGGGTAAAGTACGCACGGCCCAGCATGAAGAGCTGCTTCCAGCAGTCGGGAGGGAGGACACATGGGCGTGCAGTGGCGAGGGTGCAGGCTATGCGGGTCAGCGTTGGGCAGGCTGCTGCCTCCTCCTGTGCAAACCTCTTCCAAGCAAATTGTGCCTCCTGGCTCCAAAATAGATTCACCTTTTGTGATGGAACAAGAGAATATATCCATCCATCATCTATATTGTCATGCACAGGAGAACAAGGACACGCACACTCACCTCTTCCATCAGCAAGACACAGCGGGGTGGGAGGAAAGAGAACACGTGGAGTTGGATTTCCAACGGCAGATCAGAAAACTCGAGTTTTGCCTCTGCCTCCTTATCGCTGCTGATCACAGTGGCAGATGCATCCATTTTTAGAAACTTGGTTGGCTTTGCCGAGGAGGTGGCCATAATGAGTCCTCCATGCAGGCTTGCCGATTCCTCACGTTGCCGCTTCATGCCCACAGGCACAAAACATCAAAATTATGTTTTTTTTTCTGAGAATTGTGGCCTTAATTAAAATTAATATCTATATTTGAATTTATATCCATTAATTTTTAAATGTATATAAAATTATCCTAGAATTGGAGTCACCCACAAAACTCAGAGAAAATAATAATAGTCGAAAAAGCGACAGCTACAGTCAAAATAGATCTGTGTCGACAATCTGTCGGTGTGTTTTGTCTACATCACTTTGAAGTGATGAAAATCCTATTCCTTTGGTTTGCAAAATTCCTCACAGGATAGAAAGAAGACTTGTACTATAGTATACTAGTACACAGAATAAATACTCTTTTTTGGTGTAATAAAACGTGTGGAAATTTAATTGCCAGCCACAGGTCACATTTGGCATGATGTAAGGTATGACAAGGGACAACAATAGGGAAAGCCTTGTCTGTGTGTGAAAGTCGACTGACCACACTCGTTCAGCTGACATGTGCTACAAATGTGCAAAAAAGGCCATAATCGCATCAAATGATGGGCGCTGGCCATGTTTTTGCTTCAAACAGAGATCCATTAGAGCTTCAAGTTCAGGCACCTTGCCACTGCGTACCATTTCCTGAAGCACTTTACCATAACTGTACACATCTGCTTGAAATGCTGAGAGAGAAGGGGGAAAGTAAGAGTGTGACTCCATTGGCCAAGACAAAGGACAAGGAAGTGCACATACGATTGTACTTCTGGCTTCTGACAGCAGGATCTTTGTAATAAGGTGTTCCAACTTCAGAATGCTGCATGGCCTTGTCTTCAGCCTTCAGTGAGAGCAGAATATCAGGAATAAACAAAAGAACAGCGGGTTAGTGATATCACTGACAATGAACTACGGGATGGTGATAATATAATGAGACACCACTGCAATTACCACTTTTGCTAAACCAAAGTCTGCCACCTTAGCCTTTCCTTTCTTGGTAATCAGAATGTTGGCAGGCTTGAGATCTCTATGTGACACGTCTTGACGGTGGAGGAACTGCATCGCCATAGCAATCTCCTTTGCCACTCGCAGGATCCACTCTGCACTGACCTTACAGAATAAGCTTTTACAGTAAGAGTAAAGGTTATTCCCATCCACATACTCCATCACAATACCAAGCTTTCCTTCTGAAGGTGTCGAAAGTGAAAAGAGGTTAGCGGTCTGTTCGATCGAAGGATGTTATGTGTGTATTGTACTTGGAGTAGTTGTAAGGCCATAGCATGATACGACATGAGGAAAAGGCAGCGAGAACAAGAACTTAAGTTCTTTTTCTAGCAATTCCTCAGCTTGTGATATGGAGGTGCTCACTTTCACTGCAAGAGGCATGTCCTGGAAATGCACGAGATATACTTTACCAAATGTGGATGCCCCAATCTTCTTAGGGCTGACCACAAAGTTGCTTCATATGTATGACATTGATTAATTAATAGATGAACTAGATACTTATGAATGTGGAGAGGAAATCAACCTCCAGTCATAAGATGGTACGTTGGGTATTCTTACAAGCTTGTTCGTGATCACAGTTGCTGGTGATCTATCGTGGCCAGAGGGTTCATCAGATGAAAGGTCGCCAGAGCGCCTTGTTTCACTTATAAGACGCCCAGACCCACAGTCGATGTGTACAGTCTCAAGTATTTCATTCTCAGTTGTACGTACGATCAAAGCCTCTGATGTTGGCAACATTGTCAGCAGCTGTTGCCTGTGCAGTGCTTCGCGAACCTGCACATATGTTAGAGAGAGCAGAGAGCAGAACCATATAAGAGACAGAACAACCACCAAGAACTGATGATTGGACTGTACAACGAAACCATCCTATAACAGCTAATGCATCACAATAAAAAAAGTAGTGTACCACTGGGGAATACGTACATCACCATGTAGTGAACCATCTCTGATCTGTGAGTAGAGTTTCCATTTGTACTTGGCACAGGCTGCACTGAGGGTGTGCACCCCTTTACGAAGGTTATCTCTTGTATTGATATTGTGTGTGTGTGTGTGTGTGTGTGTGTGTGTGTGTGTGCGTGTTGTTAATGATAAAATGACATGTCATAACTGTACACGTTGTGGAGTTGAGCAGAATTGTAGGTACCCAGCACACGCAGGAAGGATGTTTTCAACAGTGTCAAACTCTGGATTGTTGCCCAGACAAAGGATGTGTTCCATGTGCCATGCACCACTCTCTCCAACGCGCCTGTTTTCGAACTCCAAGTCAGCCCCACAGAGGTAGCAGTGCCCGTCGGTGCGCTTCCACACTTGCTCTTTGTCCAATTCTGCCCAACGCCTTCTTTTGTTCTGTTGCATGATCTTTGTAGCTTCATCTTTGTGACGCTCAACCTTCTCTTTCTCCACCTTCTCCACCTTCTCCACCTCCCATCCATCATGCCCTACTTGTTGCTCATCATGGTTTTCTTCTTTTTTTCCTTTTCCCCTGTTTCTTTGGATCTTTTCCTTCTTTTCCTTCTTTTCTTCTTCTTTTTCTGTTTCTTCTTCCTCTTTTTCATTTTCTCTACCTTCTTTATCCTTTCCTTCAAACACCAGTGCTCTTGGTTTAAGCACCCCCTTTTGCAATTTCTTCTCCTCTCTGAGTCTGCTCAGTGTCACACCCCCAATGGTGACCATCTTGATCTGATTTGCATTTGGATTATAGGTTATCTTCTTAATGGTCTTCACAAAGGCGCTTGGAGAGCCCACTGTGTGCTGCACACCCCCCAAGGTGAATGCTATCATCGGTTTCCCATCTTTATACACAATACGGCCATTCACATTCTCAAATGCAACCACTTCTCCTTCTTTGGGGGTAAGCTCTGCAAAAATCATTGTTGATTGTTTTGCTCACACACACTCCTTCTTTTGTTGTTGTTGTTGTCAGGGTGGGTGAGTTTGGGGGGTGAAGAGCGTATGACATGTTGAGTTAATTTCTATATTACACAATAATTTATATTACAAGGAATTGATCTATCTAGATTAATGTAGACCACAGATCTGTGGCAGATATTCAGACATCAACACTTAAAAAATTATAAGATCTCTTTATATAAAATGAATTTTTTAGGCCACAGACTGTATTATTATTCGACATTTGAGAGAGAATATATTAAATAAATTAATATATATATTTGTGCTAAAAAATTAATTAAATCAAATTAGCAATGCTACATTACATCAATATGTTACACTCTGTCTGTATTGTTTAACAACATGTAACATTGGTTTGATGATTGGTTTGTTGATGGTTTGATGATGAAATGTAGTGCAAGGCATAGTAATATGTCTAACATGATTTTAAATTTCTTTCAGTGTACAATTTATTATTATTATTGTCACATAGAAAAGAATCTATGGTGGTGGTGGTGGGTTGCATCAACAAACAAATTGGTCTCTTCAATCTCTTTGTGGCTCGTACCATGACCATTCTTTCTCTCAAATAGTATGCTAATTATGAATCACTCTTGTCTCCTCTCTCTCTCTCTCTCTCTTGCCAAGGCCAAGGACCTTGAACTACTAGTAGTAATCATAGCAGGAGGAAGATTAAAAAAATGTAAATAAATGTTCCATTAAAACAACACATATACACATGTTAAGATTGAGGTGATATACCAAAGACAGGATCTCGGGGGGGGGAACAAAGCAGTGATGATGATGAGGATGACTAGTATAAGACACCAAGGCGGGAATGGAGAGGCGAAGGCAGGTCCTTCTCTCCCAGCTGGTCTCTCAGCACTATCTCAATTCCACGACAAAGGGACGAAATTGGATTGTCAAAGATCAGGTTCTCGAAGGGATCTTCTATTTCTCTGCCTGATGGTTGGTTGCAAGAAAGAAGAGATCAAAATAGTAAAGTGAGAAAGGAGACAAAGTGGGCCAAAGGGGAAGAGAGGGCAGGAAGGTGCCTGTGACTTCGATGGTGGCATAGGTCAAAGATATAACGAAGGACAGCGGAATTGTGTATACTCCAAGGCTATTTGTGAGGCCAAAGGGCAGAATGATGATGAAGAGGAGCAAGAACATGCGTTGGAAGAAATCATACTGTATGAGGAAAGGTGTGTTCTTGATTCTCTCACAAGCACCCTGAACATTTGAGAACTCTACAAGGTTCTGTTCTATCTGTATCTGGTGAAATAGCAACAAATAACCCTCTCTGCGAATCTCATCAATACGCAGAGCTAGTTGGCACATACATAAATAAAGAATAAAAAACGTGTGATAAGAAAGAGAACAAAGAATAACTCAAAGAGTAACAATGCGGCAGAGTGACAAACCTTGAGTCTGTAAAATTTTGTTTGGTTTATTTGGAGAACTCTTTAGCTCTTCAAATTCTTCAGTAGATAAAAAATCCTTGTACTCTTCCGTATCATTCTGCCTCCTTTGTTGTTGAAAGAAAGGGGTGAGTTTTACCGTCCGCTCATGGACAGACCAATAGCTTAGTTACTACCAAAAGTAAGCTACCTTAAGTGAAGGCGTAATGCATTTACATATGCGATTTGACGATAAATCAGTTCTTGGTGCAGAGAGTACAAGTACTCTTGCTCCTCTTCGCTGTCTTCCGAGTAATCGTCATGTGCCGAACTTTATTGTAGAGGGAAAGGGAGAGATGAGTGAGCGGTGCGTTTTCGATTATTGCTCACCAGATTGAAGAGAGTTACCTCTCACTGTCAGAGGAGCTGCTTTGGCTGCACGATCTACCTCGGCTGCGACTACTATCATGGTTCATTGCGTGTATGCAAGCGAGCAGAGGTCGACAACGTACAGAGAGAAAGATTATTGTTAGCCACAAATCTTTGTATGGTGCATCCATGCAGAGAGATCAAAGATCAGAGACTTGTACCTCTTTCGTCCCCTGTCAAATTGTGCAGACGTGTGCCCTTCATCTCCATTCTTTGTTTTCTTTCCACCATTCCTCCTTGAAGCTTTTAATGTCTCATTTCGACTGTCATTCTTGGCTTGCCTATCTTCCTGTACATTAACTATTTCACTCTCAAGTGTATGGTCTGCTTCTCCTTTATCCAACGTGTCCTCTTCCTGTATGTGCGAAAGGTCCAAAGATGTTGCTGTACTTTCCATACTTTTCTCACTTATTCCAGAGGCAGAAAGCCCTGAATACTCGTCTTCCTTTTCCTCACCAGCATCTAACAACAAATCTTGATCCTCCTTCTGGTCGATTTTGTTGTAATCCTTAGAAAGAGACTTTTTATGCATCAAATTACCTTCACTAAAGAGCCGTTTAACACCAACAGGAGGACACCTTGCATTCTGGGGAGTATGATGACGAGCCTGTGATAATCCGCTTGGCACATCAGAAACACTTCGTTTGTCGCCATTCTCTGGTGCATAATGGCGGCCATGTACATGGGAGTGCCTAAGACCATGAGGTTTGCGGGTATGGATCAATCCGCTATGAAAGTTATGCATGCTGGTAACACTGTTGCTCATTACGCTGTTCTTTCTGACTCTTTCTCTATCTTCTTTCTCTGCTCTAGAAGGTTCTTGTTTTGGGAGAGTGAAATGGCTGGCGATGGAGAGACTGCTCTCTATAACGCCCCTACTTTCTTGCAGGAGTGTTGCAAATAAATGTTTGCCACCTCCTCTAGCCCTTCTCCTCGTTTCTCCTCCTTCTCCTCTTTCAGCACTTGAATGGGGTACACCAACTCTAGGATCACAATCCGAAGCAGCATTATCCTCTTCATCAGCAGAAGTAGATGAGGAGGGTTCATAAACTGGCATTTGCTGTTTTCCGTTATCGTTTGCCTTCTCTCTCTCTTGCCTGTGCGCTTTGCTTCTTCTTCTTCTTTTCTGTCTCATGGACTTCTCTTTATCTTTACAAAATACTCTTCCCTTTCTTCCTTTTGTCTCGGCTCTTTCCCTCTCCTTTTGCCTCCTTAGAGACCAACGGTGGTCAGCCATATTTCCAAAGGTATCATAATAAAGGTCATATCCATAAGAAGAGTTATCTCTGTCTGCTTGTCTGTTCGGTTGAAAGTTGGGCTGAATATAAACAATTACTTGCCTTGCAAACGATCTCGAATAATTGGTAAGAGACCCCCACAGCTTGCGTGATTCCCACCACCTTTGTCATATAGATTCAGAAAGAGAGATGGTTATGGCTATGGTCAAAACTCTCGAGTGAGAGTGATGAAGAGAACAAAAACGATATTTCATTTATCTTCCAAGAAGAATATGGAGGAGCATATGAGAGAATCAGTGCAATAGGGGAGGGAGTTTGCACCGATCGTAGGCCGAGTTGTTGCGGAAGCCAATGAAGATGGCCAATGCAGCACCGAACTGACTCACGCCCGCAAATTCCATGGAAAGGCTGTCATCCCACAAATACTCTGATCCAACTGTGGCTGCAGCTGTGTATGAGCAAACCACAATGAGAGATTCTTAAGAATTGATCCAAAGATAACAAAATGGCAGCATTTACTTTGGGGGGGGGATTAGTGTACCAGAGCTGAGGAGAGATACCAACATAAAGAACCAGCACTCACGAATCACAAAAAGTACGCAAACGTACCACTTGAGGATCATGGTGGTGGTCCATCCACACACTCACACATGCAAGCCTTGGCTCCTTGGATTTTTGCATACATCTGTATCAGTGCGGAAACATTCGGATAGATCCAGAATTCGGAATTTACGGAAGCCTTCAAGAAGTTAAGGGGCCTTAAAAATAACTGTTATATTTTTAATTAATATCTTGACACAATCCACTGCTTTTCTTGGGAGGGTGAAGTGGATACATTGCTCTAAAATCCTGGCTTGTCGCATGGTGTTGTAGTTTCTTTCAGAAAGAAATCATCTTCTGATCATTCCAAGATATACAGAGAATATATCTTTTGTTGAACCACAGAAGAGTTGTCAAGGAGAGAATTCAGATGATCAGGATGCACAGCCCCCATGATTTACAGTCTGTTCCATTTTTTCAATGCACCACTTGGACTTGTTGATCAGCAAGATGCTCTTGTGATTCTTTGTGAAATCTCCAATCTCAGGATAAGAAGGTGGCTGTCTGTCACCACCATGAACAGAAGCCTACCAAACAAGGCAGGATTTTCGAAATTTGTTTAAATAATGGTATAGGTGACACGTCTCTGAAAAAAAACAACAACAACCCTACCAAATCCGCGGTATCTTGCGCCACCAGATATTTCCAGCGAAGTGCAAAAACCACCCAACGATGTGATCGAAGGTGTGAACACCACCCGTGAAACACAGGTGTTTCACTTCTCCTCTGCTGTTTCACAGCTTCACATTTCTTCTCTCTAAAATACCAAAAATGTTCAACAACAACCAAGAGACTGTCCGTTTGCTGTTCGGTTGGGCACTTGCCTTTTGGACAGCTCTCTCTCTCTCTTTCTCCTTTCTGCGGAGAATTTATCCAGAACTGTGCCACAAGATCTGGAGCTCCCAGGAATTCCGCAGAGCATAGGCACTCGCAATGAATCTTCCGACCAATCACGAAATTGTTTGTTGTGTTTCCGTGTAATATCGGTGAGATTTCTACGAGATTGCTATCAACGGAATATCTCCCTCTATCTGACCATTCAAATCCAGGCCACGAGCTCAAAACTAAGGCGTGAGATACACATCTGATCGCAAAAATCTCCACGTGCTCACAGCTGCTGTGGTTCTCCGGTACGAACCCAGATATCTATCCCAAACGCCTGTGCTGCTTCGCGCACTGCCACTTCTCCTCCCCTTCTATGCTCGGGCTCACCTCTACCACCACGCACCATCACTCCAAAACGCACCTAGGTGCGTTTTGAAGGCCAGCAACCACCCCCCACATACACAGAGACTCACTCTCTCACACACACAAGGGTCTATTCTTCTATGTATGTGGCCTTCTTGCAAAACACTACCATCACCGCAACACACGCCACACAGGAAATCTAGAGACCTCCTTATCCTTCTTCATCTCGTGATTCCACCCTATCCATTTCAATTCTTCCTCCATTTTTGTTTGTGGCGCCATGCGTGAGGATCAATCATCATCGACTACTTCGTCCAATCCTTCCCCCAAACCGAGTGGAATAGCTGGAGCGCGCCGATTCTCTGCACCAGCTGCCCATCCCATCTTCACAGATTTTGCAAAATCAGGACACCAGCCATTCAGGCGTCGAACAAGCGATCAACTGAAGGCCTTCTATAATCTCTGCACGTCAGACTATGCCCAACAAGATGAGGACACAATAATTTTGCAGCCTGTGTTCAGTGTCAACTTGTGGATATGCATTTTTTCTTCTCTTTGCCTGCTTACCTTGATATCAAGAAGATTTTTGGAGAATTACACGGATGAACACTTTATCTTGCAGATTGTGCTTCTATCCATCTCGTTGTGTGTAACAATTTTCCTCATCTGTGTCATTAAAAAAGGTATTCCCACCTTTCCTCTCCAGATGACAAACATATGTGGTTGTGGATAGAGAGCAGAACGGGATGAGTTTCCTTTGGTGGCTTAGAGCGGAGAGAGAAGAGATGGGCTTGTCATGCTGTGTTCCTTCTCCTCTATTAGTTTAAGCCTCTGTTCCTCTCCAAACCGATCTAATTCCCTTTCTCTTGTTACTATTTTCACAACAGAGCATAAACTGACACGGACAGTCAGGACAGCACAAGTGGTTCAGGGCCTCTTGCCTGTCTTCTACCTTCTTATTGAGAGCTCAGACAAATGGGGATTCTTTTTCCTCAACTTCAAGTCATCTGTTCTCATTGTCTATGTATTCCATACTGTGGGAGCAACCATTGGCAGCCTAGTGGGTTTGTTCCTCTCTGCATACCTCGTCTTCACATCAGACTTGGGTAATGAAGAGAACTTGTGCATGCCTGCGTCAACTTTCCAAGCAATTTACGTACAGAGGTAACTGACTTTTGATTCCTCTTCTCTCCTGCTGATGGACAATCATTGAGAAGCATCTCTGGCTAACATTTGTCTTATCTGTATTAGTGTCTTGATGCCCTTGGCTATGATTGCAGTGTGTCACTTCCGCACGAGAATGATGAGCAATGTCTTCAAGGATTTGAACAGTGCCAAAAGAGAGGCTCAAAAATCGAACTTTACGAAGAGTCTATTTCTTGCCAACATGAGCCATGAACTGAGAACTCCTTTGAATGGTATGCACGCAGCTGCCAAAATCTGTGTCTTTAGAGCAAAGAAGAACTAAATGCTAATGACTATACTAATGCTCAGGTATTATTGGAATGACTGAAGAGTTGTCAGAGATAGTGCGCACTTCTGATGGGCATAAATGCATAAAAGTGTTGAGCAAATGCTCCAACTCTCTGTTCAATTCAATTAATGATATCTTGGATTTCACCAAGCTTGAGGCAGGAAGGCTCTCACTAGATTTCATACCCTTTAATCTGCACGAGCTGATAAACAGAGTGGTCGACAAGTCAGAGATTTATTCCAAGTCTCTTAAGAAATCTATCAAAACAAAGTGCACAGTGAAACCTAATGTTCCTATAAGAGTAGTTGGTGATCCTTTCAGGCTCAAGCAAGTGCTATCCAATTTGCTGTCCAATGCAGTGAAGTTCAGTAATAGGAATGGAGAAGTTGAACTATTATGCTATCTAGAGACCCAACCAAAGCCACAAGACAAGGACCCAAGCAAGAAGGACAATACTTCGACTAAGCTATCATCTCTGGTTGCTTCAGCCTTTGAGTTCTTTTCGTCCGAAGCAAGACATGAGGACAATGACAGCTTAGTGAACAAGGCAGAAAACGAACAACTAAACAAAACTGGTTCATTGGATGGATCGCTTTCAGTGAGCTTTGAGATCAGAGACAAAGGAATTGGAATATCGCAAGACACAGTGAAGCGACTCTTTAAGCCGTTCACTCAAGCAGATGCATCAACGACACGAAACTACGGTGGCACAGGTTTGTCTAAATATCAAGTTTTATATGGCTAGCCTGTGGAATCTAACCTGTTTCTCTTATCCCAGGTCTTGGCTTGTCTATATGTAAGAGCTTAGTACAGAGAATGGGAGGAGATATTAGAGTCACAAGTAAAGAAGGCGAAGGATCTGTGTTTTATTTTAATATCAAGCTAGGTGATTGCGAACTGACAGAGGAGAAAAGGAAAAAAATAAGTAAGAGAAGAAAATCGGAGGATGATAAGAGTTCAGAGACTGTAAATAGGATACGTAGTGTCTTTGGAGCAAAAGAGAAGAACGAGGAAGAGAGTGACTACGATAACAGAGAGGAGGAAGACATTGAGAGCGATATTAGCGAAGACGACAAAGATGTGGAACCCAATTGTTTTAGACAGAAATGCATAGATTCTGAAGAAGAGAAAGTTGGGCATGCTCACAATGGTCATTTGGACAAGAAACAGAGAGAAAAGAAAAAATGTAAAGTTGGAACGTCTACGTCTTCTTCAGAACCAGAAAGAAACGAAATTCCAGAGCCGAGTGGAGCAATGATCACAGCAGACAAGTCGATGGTTTCCACCACCCACGAACCGAGCGCAAACCTGGGGAATAGAGGAAGGGTGCTGTTGGTCGAAGACAACAAAGTAAACAGGACAGTGATATTGAGATTATTAAACAAAATGCAAATAGAAGTTGATTGTGCTGAGAATGGAAAAGAAGCATTATTGAAATTAGGTGAGCAGGTTATCCAATTTCCATCATTTGGTAACTTTAAAGGCTGACATCCTTGGTTTTGCTCCAACAGGTGAAGTGAACGTTAGCTACTCGTTGATCCTAATGGACATACAGATGCCTATCATGGACGGCGTCGAGGCTACCAAAATTGTACGCAGTAGAAATCTGACACAGCCCAACGGATTGTACCTCCCCATAATAGCTGTCACTGCCCATGTTTATCCTGAAGAGAAACAGCATTTTTTAGGTACTATATTCATGGAATTCTGTCCTAGAACGTGTTTTCAGTCTTACTGATACTTTGTTCCTTAATTTACAGACGCTGGCATGGATGCCCTTCTCCCGAAGCCTGTCTCAAGACAAAGACTAGAAGAGCTCCTGGCGACGTGGCTTGCAGATCGAGAGGAAATGCAAAGCCCAGAGCTGCCTATACAGATAAGTGGAAAGAACAGCCAAAGGAGTGATGAGAAGTTGGTTGTCAGAAGGGTTTGATGTGAGTATTGCAACAAAAAGAACAAACTGGGAGACAGAAGTGTCGAGTTGCTCTTCTGAAATCAGAAGGGCACAGATATCAATGAATCCCTATGAATGTTTTGCACAACAGCGGCCCACACGAATGAAAGAATCACCACGTATTGCAGCAGACGGTGTACATATGAAAAACTGATGTTGAACACAATGTGATATCTTAGTGTGGATGTTATATTTAATTAAACACATATTTATTATTGAGATTTATTTGTGCACTCCTTCTATTCCATTTCTTAATTGGTTCTTAGCAGAGTGTGGCAAAATGGCACAAGCTATATATTAACATTGTTTGCTTGAGATTAGTTTTTGGCAGCATATACATTTCTGTCAGTGTAGGCCTTGATTCTGTCTCTGTTGGCTACACCCTGGTGGAACTTTGTAATGGTGGGCACGCTGGAGATCAATTCAGCAGCGCCTGGCAATTCATGGAACACTGTCAGGGCAGCGTACAAGGCAAGGTCAGCATAGCTGATCTGTTTTATGAAACAAAACAAGTTAGTCTCCTTTAGTGAATTGGTTTCTTAGATGTGCAATGTGTACCTTGGAGCCAACTGTGAAACCATTGTTGCCATTCTTCTCAAGCAAAGCAGCAAAGAAGCCCAATTGGGTAGGGAGTGATTCCTTGAGAATGGATTGTAGCACAGCCTCCTTCTTGGATTCTTCAGTTCTCCACTTCCAGTTGACAAAAATGTTGAAAAAGTCGATAACACCTTCATAGATGGCATCAATTTGGGCAGCCTCCTGGTCATTGCTTCCTGAGAGGCCATGCTTCTTGGCCAAATACCTCACAATGGCACCACTCTGCACCAAGATGAAGCCTGGTTCCTCATAGAGAGGCACCTGTCCAAAGGCAAGCTTTCCTGTGGGAACCAAAACTTGGTTAGAAGCTGTCCACCATGTATACACTCAAAGGAGCATAGGAGAAATAATTGAAAAAGGCTTACCAGCGTCAGTCAACTCTTTCTTCTGCTCAGCCCAGTTGGTGAGAGGCACGAAGTCATACTCAACTGCTGCTTCTTCGAGGACAAGCCTTGCTATCTCTCCTTTGGCAGCAACGTTGAAGTAAGTCAATGTGGGCTTAGTCACTGTGGTGGCCATTTTGTATTGTGGTGTTTGTTTTTGGGTTTGTGTTTGTGTTCTTGGTGGGAATGGGATAAATATCATAAATGGGGGTATAAATGCAAGAGCATTAGCGGCGATATAAGTATTACTTTTCGAAGTATTAGAGTAGCACGTGGAAATGTTCAGAATCGGCGATTGACTTTATTTTACTGCCGACATCCACGTTAAGCATCAAAATGTGAAACATGAAAAAGTTAAGACAAGTAAATATGCTGGTGCTCCGTGTCAGCAACGAATGAGTGTTTTACTAAATTGATTTCAGATTCAAATTGAAAACCAAGAGCTCTTTTCATTTATCTCCATACATCATGTACTCATTTAATTGTTGACATTTCATTTTACACTTTAAGTGCAGCAAAAAAATAATGGCAAGAGGAAATAAATAATTAATTGGCAAAAAAAACACAACACAACAAACAACAGAATAGAAGAAGTAGTAGTAGTAGTAGTTCTAATTTAAAAAGAAGCAAGGAAGAGAGAAGAAAGGTCCAATTGTTCCAAGAACCTAAAAAACACACCCACCCAACTCAATCTATGTACACACCAGGAATGAAGAAACCAAAGCATCCATGCATGAAGGTGAGATTGCAAACAATCTCTTTGTTCATACACCGTTGGACTGCTGCATAGACTGGTACTTCCTGTACTGCCTGTTCTCCTCTCTGAGGTGGCCCACCTCTCCTTCCAACTGTTTGATGTATTCCACAGCATAATGGAGGAGACTCGTCTTGCTGGGTCGGGAGATGGTCAATGGCAAGGCCTGTCTCAGGGAGTTGAATCCCTCGTTGAGGTCCTTCCTCCTCTTACGTTCCATGACACACTTTTTAGTCTTCCTCTCCATACTTTCAACCCTAAAGAAAGGAATCTTTGATTATTACATTTTGGTTTGGTTTGCTCTCCCACTTGAGTTGTGTTGAGCTCACCTTCTCTTCTTGCTGCCTCCTCCGCTTCCAGAAGAATTAGAAGAGTCGTCTTCGTCCTCAGGTGGGGAGTGATGGTGTGAGTGGTGACCGTGATGGTGAGCATGGTGGTGATGATGGTGATGCATATGGACCTCATCCTCTCCCACACTTATGGGCCCCAGTGAGATGCCGCCAGCATTCATAGGAGGGCTGCCTCCTGGACCTCCTCCATGCCCCTGATTATTCGAAGAGCCACCGCCCCCACCGGATGGACCGTGGAGGAGATGATGGTGAGGGTGGCCTTGGTGATGGTGATGATCTCTCTTCATAACGCCTTGCATAATGCCTGGCCCTACTAAAGAGCTTGGGTTGTGAGGGGGCAGTACTGCATTTGGAGATATCATATTGGGAGGTAAGACTCCAGGGCCCCTCATATGAGAATGAGAGAAGAGCAAAGCTGCTGGATTTACTCTTGGAGCATGCATGCCAGTATCCACATGACCCAGGGGAGAGTTTTGACCATTACCGATCATCATCTTTGTTGCTCTTTTTCTTGAAAGGGGAAGCTCGCAATTGATACAACGTATCTAGAATCTGTTTACTGTATAACATGAAGTCAGCAATAGAAAGTAATAAGAGGGCTGATCTGTTTTGTAACAATCTCTAGTCTTCCATCTTCCATTCCCCTCTTTCTTCCACGTGACGCTTCCACCAAGTCCCTCTCAAGAAAGAACACTTTCTGAAACCACCTCTCTATTTCTAGGTAGCCAGGTTGTTCTTTCTTTTAAAAACTCCTTTGTAGAGAGACCACACTTTCTTACCTGATGTCAAGCCTATTCCAGGGGTCAAACACAAGGAAGTGCAGCACGCATGCGCGTTGCTCTGTCGGTTTCTTTGCTCCTACACGTGCCAAGAGAAGGTGTGGCCGGCTCCAAGTCTGTCCAAGGGAAGGGGGGTCGTGGCGCTTACTATTAGCTCTGAACCACGCCGCTTCAGACCTCTCAAGCCCTGTGTCCTCTCATCATGGGAGAAGCCCCAAAGGTCACCACCCAATCGCCGGTCGGTGCGTCATTCCCGGATATTTCCTCTTAAATAAATAAACTCAAACATTTTTTATATTTATATTTTATATTTTATTTATATTTTTAAAATAAAAATAGTGTCGACACATTTGTTATATGTCCTTTTTTTTAGAGACCTCCACAAATTTAAGGAGGAAAAACTGTTTCCCTGCACAATTACCTGAAAAGTAGGTATTCCTTTGGTTCCTTTGTCACCTTTCATACTGGTGGTGGTGTCCAGTTTTCTTAACATGTTGGTCATCTGCAATGGCTCTCACCATATCTTTAAGATTAAAATTGGCCTTCAAAATTGTTGTTTCTTGTGATTTACTGGTACTAGTAGTGGAATTTAAACACATCAACTAATGGCATGGTGTGTGTGTTTTTCAAATAATAAATAAACAACTGGTTTCAATTTTTTAACTGCTCAACAGGATGCTCCAAGCTTTTGCCAAAACCTGGAAACTGCAAAGACAAACCATCTCTTAGGAAATAAAAGAATGGGGTCATGCCATCTTCCTTGTAAAAGCAAAGGGCAATGCCAGCCTCCAACTCCATGGACTCTCCCATGTAAAATGAGTACTCATCAAAATTACTCATAATACGCTTCACAAATTTCTCTGCTGACTTCATGAACTCTTGCACACGTTCTAAGAAGAGAATCAATAACACAACACAAAGAGAAAGAAATAAGGAAAGTGAGAATAAGCATAAGCAGATGTTCTCTCTGCTCTCTCTGCTCTCTCTCTCTCTTGTTCTCTCTGCTCTCTCTCTCTCTCTCTCTCTCTGTGTGTGTGTGTGTGTGAAAGAGCAGAGAGCAGAGAGACTTTGCTTACCTGGTCTGTTTGTCTTCAACCAATTCCTAAGTTTGGTCATATACTTTTTGATGTAGCTCATGAACTCTTGCTTGGAGAAGCCTGTCTGCACCAATTTATGTGAATAGACAATGTTGATGACAACTTCTGCTCCATCATTCAAGGGCTCACTGTCACCACCTCCAAAAGCGTCTCCACAGCCGATGTCTATGGCATCCCCACCTGTCTTGACCATCTTCCCCTCCACACAATAGGCTACGTCGTCCACCAGCTCAGTAGGGTAACAATATGAAAACATCTCGTCTCCTGTGAACACATCTGAAATTTGGGGGGGGGGGAAAGAGAGAGAGAGCTGATATCAGATTTCTGAGTTGCCACTAATACGTTGTACAAAAACACAACAAATCTGTCTGGCAAATTAGTTCTGTGTGCAACCGCAACGTGGAATTTGAGATAGATGGGGGAATTTGATTCTCTTCGTTGTTGATGAAATGAAAACGTGCCCTTATAAATGTAAGTTTTCTGCATTGTTTTGTTTCCCTAAGCGATGTGGCACAGTGTCTTCTTCTTGTGGGCACGACGTTGTGTGGTGGGGCAAGAGGAGGAGGAAGAAGAGGACAAGAGTCGGAGTTCGGAGAGGAGGAGAAGAGAAAAAGGAAGACAAGGAGAGAGAGGAAGAAAGGAAGAGAGAATGGAGGATCAGAGAAGTGCCACAAGTACGTTCTTGTTTTGCTCAGAAGAGGCCAACACAGCAGAATGGGTAATCTCCCAAAGATCCTTAAATTGAGAGAGTGATGTTTGAATCAAACAAACAAACTCTCTCAGCTCTGATGGTGCATGCAGTTGTATGGTTGTGGCAATGATGTTTAATGTACACACAAAACCATGGTGTTGCAACAAAAGGAAACAATTAACACACTATTATTGTCAGTATCAGCAACAATGATGTGGCCCTCCTTGTTGTCCACTGCCACACCTTGAGGATTTTGAAACTGACCATCTAATGACCCACGTGAGCCAAATGCATGTAAAAAGCTGCCCTTGCTGTCAAACACTTGCACACGATCATTGCCATAGTCAGCAACAATGATGTGGCCCTCCTTGTTGTCCACTGCCACACCTTGAGGATTTTGAAACTGACCATCCAATGACCCACGTGAGCCACAGACAACTGTTGGTTGGCCCACTGTGCCATAATCTCTTCTTTCCACACGTTCAATCACCAATGGACTGCCACTCAGCTGGTGGTCGAGGTCTCCTCCAGTCTTCTTTCTCTCGCCATTGTCGTTCACTTTCAAACAACCCATTTCACCACTTTTCTCCTTCTCAATTGTTGAATGGAAAGGACTTGCTGCTCCTTTCAACTCTACAATTCTTCCATAATTCTCTATCC
>CDFI01106343.1:0-10222 GCA_000826405.1 Acanthamoeba divionensis | reverse complement strand
TTGTAAACTTCAGGAAATCTGACAGCAAGGGAGCTGCTTCGCTACACAGCAGAGCTTAAGCTTCCTCGTGACATGTCCAGAAAGGTGTCTGTCTGAAAGGAGTCTTGTTGCATCATCAATTTGTTCAAGTGCTAACACCTTCATAACCTTTACAGGAGAAATATGAAAGAGTGGAGCACATTATAGGGCTTCTCAATCTGAACAAGTGTGCGGATGCCAGAGTGGGCATCCCTGGCCAGCAGAGAGGTGTCTCAGGAGGTTTGTATACTCACTTTAAAGAGGAAGAAACTTGAGAGATCTCATGGATGCTTCGTTCGAAACAGGTGAAAGGAAGAGAGTGAGCATAGCTCTGGAGTTGTTGACAAACCCCATGTTGTTGTTCTTGGATGAACCTACTTCTGGTCTGGACTCATCCAGTGCAGAGTCTCTGATAAGGATTTTGAAGAACCTTGCTGAAGAGGGCAGAACCATCGTGTGCACCATTCACCAGCCTTCGTCTGAAGTTTTTCAGCTGTTTGATGATGTGTTTTGGCTTGGTGCTGGACATCTGCTCTATTCTGGAGAGGTTGGCCAACTGGGTGGCTATCTCCACAGGTTGGGCTTTGAATGCCCCAGCTTCTCCAACGTTGCTGACTTTATGATGAAGCTTGTGACGAAGAACGAACACGCCACGAGCGAGGAAGTGGAGGAGCGGATTTCAAAGATGACCTCTTATCACAGAGAGCACAAAGGACTTCCTTTGAAGAAGACAGATGATGATGAACAGAAGGATGATGATGATAATAACGAGGAAAGTGATGATGAGGAGACTGCTAGCAAGATCCTTCATAATGGAGAAGCCTCAAGGTCCCTTCCCATTGTGGATAGAAAGCAACCTTTGCTATTTGCTCAGTTTTTAGTGCTTCTGAGACGGTCATGGATACAGTACATCAGGTTAGCTTCATCTTGTTACATTGTTGCCCTGGTTGCTCTTCAACTTACATGAGTTCATTCTTAGGGATCCAGCCACTTCTCAACAAAGACTGATCCAGAATATAATAATAGCACTCTTCAGTGGCTTGCTCTTCCTTCAGTTGGGAGAAGACCAAAAAGGTATCATCACCTTCCCTCGACTCTCAGAGTTTGGTGAGGCTAACACCCATATGGTTGGCATGTTCAGGTATCAGAGATAGGTCAGGAGTTCTTTACATCTGCTTGGTCTATTCTGTGTTCCAAACAGGGTCAGCAGTTGTTTACATATGTACGACTCCATTTGCACCTGTCCATCTCCTCACTTCTTCAATGAGAAGAACTACCATGCTTACATCTTCTCTCTACACTTCAACATAATAGTTCCTCTAGAGCGAGCAATGGTGCTGAGAGAGTATGCCAACGGGATGTACAGCTCATTTGCTTACTACATGGCCAAGTCTCTGGCAGACCTCCCATTCAATGTGGTCTACCCCATCATCTTTGGCACCATCACCTACTGGATGGTTGGTTTAAAAGATGACTTCGGAGCCTTCGTGATCTTCACCGTAGTGCTGGTGCTCATCACGAACATCGCACAGTCTCTGGGCTTCCTCGTCAGCGTGGCTTTGGACTTGCAGAAGGCCATCACTCTCTTCCCTGTCACAGCAATCCCTGCTTTGCTCGTGGGAGGACTCTTTCTTTCAGTGGACTCCATCCCTGACTACTTCATCTGGCTCCAGTACATATCCTTCTTCTTCTACGCTTTCATGAGCATGGCCATCAACGAGTTTCAAGACAGAGACTTCCACTGCAGCGAGAGTGAGGTGACTGGTGGAGTGTGTCCAGTGACCACTGGCAAGAAGGTTCTGGAGAACTTGGGCTTCGATGACTACACCATTTGGGAAGGGATCATTGGCTTGCTTGCTCTCTTCTTCATCTTTCGTCTTCTCACCTACCTCTCACTGCTTCTTCTCCTCAGAAAGAAGTCTATCAACTGAATCAATAATAGTTTTTACAATGAACTAGTTTGCTTCTCTCGATAACATCAAATCCTCATCTCAGAGACCTTTCTTGCTTTTCTTTCTTTTCTTTCTTCTTTCTTTCTTTCATTCTTTCTACATATGTTAACATATTGTCAATAATAATAATTTCTATTCTGTACAAAAATAAACATCTGATGGTGTTGCTGATGATGATCAAAACATGCTGTCAAGAGAGAGAAAGAGATGCAAGTTGTCTTCTGTCAATGCAGGCGATGAAGGAATAGCACCAGCGGGGGGGCCGCCATAAGACAGCTGACTGCTGTGAACATGTCCATGGTGAGGCTGTGGCATTGTGTCATAGAACCTTGAGAGATGCTTCTCACTCTCCATGAAAAGCGCATTCTGTGCATTAGAGGATCCACCCTGTTGCTGCTGATTAGCTGCTGCTGGTGGTGTTGCTTCCTCTTCAGAAGATGGTGATGACAAAGAACATGGAGTATCACCCTGCTGGGAGTCAGTAGATGAAGGGCTGCTTGTCAACGTGTTGCCATTACGCTCCAAATCATTGAGGTCGACCGGTAGACCTCCATGTCTGGACGAGGAGGTCTTCTTGGCTTTGGCTTCCATGTATGGGGATTGGCTCACATGAAGAAAGAAATCGCTCGTACGATCCACACATAYGACTCCCCAAGACATGTATCCATTCTCATCGAAGAAGAGCTGAAAGCGGCTATCTGCATGGTAMAGAAGACCTGTGATAYAAGAGAAGGAAAKAATTCTTAGTATCCTGTTTGCATTCATGCAACCAACATGTGTYCCCTGTGCTGATGCAAGTGGAATCATGCACACAGGAAGTGCTGAGAGGAGCAAAGTACCATCTTTCCTTCGACAAATGGGGTTCACAGTGATTATTGGGCTTATGGAAAAGTTTTGTTTATCTTTGAACAGTGGAGCAAGCAACTTCTCACACCTTTCATCTGTCCTTACGATGAAATGCAACAGCGGGACCCAGTTGATTTCGCTCTGTGTAAATAGAACAGAAAAAGAGGCAACCCATCATATTAACAACATTACATTATGAACACTGAAAAGTAGAGGAAGCGTTGTTTTACCATGTTGCCTCCATATAGCTCGCAAAAGGCTTCATTTGCTGCCATCACGTAGACTATCGGCTTATGGTGGTGACGTTTCACAATGCCCATAGCTTGATCAGGTCGACACCTGGAGAATAGCATCTCTCCTGGTGGACACAAAGAAAGAGGAGAGGGCGCAGGACTGCTTGGTTGGCTTTCGAAAGGCAAATATGGAGGTGAGTCAGATGAAGGACTGCTGTATTGTGTGAAGAGAGAAGAAGAGAAAGAAGAATGGGAAGCATGCTGCGTGTGAGAGAGATGTGTTTTGATTTCTGTCTGAAAAGTCTTGATCGTTTGCACCTCTTTGGTCAAGTTCCTTATTTCTGCAAGAACACGATTAATTCCATTCTCATACTGGTCTACATGAGGGCTGTTTTGCTTCTTGTTGTTGAGAAGAGCGACGTCGCTGCAATCTGCAAGACGAGCTTTTTTGGACGTGCGTACGCGTGTGGTCAGCGTAGGATGGGGGGAATGGTCAAAAGTCCGTTTCTCACTGTTGAGAGGCTCAATGTGTCTGCTCGCCAGGGGGGGCCTGCCTAGCCGCTTCCTCTGTCCATCCTGGCACTGATCGGGAATGCCCAAGGTAACACACCTTCTGCAAGGTCGTTGTGAGTCACAAGCCGTGTGGGACTGCCTGCAAAGGGTGCAAGCATTCTTCTTCATTTGTACCACACTCTTTGGTGGATATGTTGGTTGTTGCCGATCGCATTTCAATGTTACGAATTGTTTAGTCCCCAATTGGAGGACAGTTTGCGAGGATGCCATTAGGCAGAAAAACAACATAACGGAGATTCCAATAAATATTTCATACCACTGGCGGAATCGGACAGCAGTATTTCCAAGAATTACAAGGCGACAATTATGATTTTTTGGCGGGCCCGCCAAGAAGAGCAAATCAGTTTTCAAAAAATGAGATTTACAATCCCATAAGAAATTGAAAATATGAATGTCGAAGCTTAAATGGGCCCGGCATCACCTACTCCTTTTTTTTCCATTCAACAGTTGGGAACCCACAGAAATTAATTCTCTTGATTTGTGGGACTTTTGTTACCACATATTTATTACTAATAGGCCATGAAAACCATTAAAAAAGTAGCCTGTTGGACTTGACAAATGCTGTTTTGAGTTTTTGCTATGGAGGTTGCTCTATCTCTGCTGACTTTGGCTCAAACAAATATTTTGTTTTTTGAGCTGCCCACAGCAGTGGAGGCAAACAAACCCCTTCTTTTTTCGTAGATTCTGATTGGCTGCCCATTAAATCATATCATTGGCAGAGAAAATTTCACCGCTAAACTCGATTTTCATTGCAGCGGGCCGGGGGGGGGGACGAAAAATCAAACAACACAACATCGTACGAGATCACAAATTCTTCACCTTTAGCAAAACAAAGATGCAGGCACCGTCAGACGACCCAACTGATCTTTTGGATGACAGAGTTTATCATGAAAGCTCTTTTCTGGAGAGCATTCTTGCTTCCTTAAACACTGACCTTGCCATTGCAGTCCTCTTAATGATTGGCGCCACTTGGTTCATTGCAAAGGTGCAAAGCCCTCAACAAAAGATACAGCAAGCAAAGCTTTAGTTTGTTAATCAAGAATTGGTTTGGGAACACCAATTTCTTTTCATTTAACATTGTCTTAATCATGATAGAAATTGAGGAGAAACAACAACCAACAATCCACGAGCCGTATAACGGAATCTGTGGAAGAAATAAGAAGGAGAAGATTAGAACGGATTGGAAGCTCAACAGTACAACAAGCCTCCCCTGATTCCCCTGCCCCTTCTCCTATACCCGTACCCGTACCCGCCCCTGCCCCTGCCCCTTCTTCTTCTTCTTCTGCATCCTCTTCAGCTTCACCTGAGGTATGTTGTCATCATCCAAGGAAGATGTACAGTATCTTAAATATATTGTGATATCATTCAGAATTCCTTCTCAGCACTTTATCTTGTTCACAGAATCTGGAGCCACAAACCACAGAAAGGAAGATTAAAACTAAGGAGGCCTTGGACCGTTGGATTGCAGAGCAAGAGAAGGAAAGAGCACAAAGGATTGCCAGACTGCGTGCACAGTTGGACAAAAGAAAGGAACAGGAAGAAGTGGAAATGGAAAGATTTAAGGTCTTCAAACGTAAACAGCACGTAATAGTGTTTATCAGGCTCATTATATATAGGCTAATTATGTATATATAATTCGAAAGATTTGCCATACAAAGCTAAATATTATATTGTTAGAGTGGAGCAGCAAGATCGAAGATTGAGAACATCAAGACTAACATTTTACTTATGTGTTCTTTCCATTAGGAGCGATATCAGAAACAGCAACAAGAGTACGAATCATTTTTGTTAAAGGAAGAAAGGGAAGAAGAAACTGAAGAGAATGAACAAAAAGGAAAAGAAAAAGAAGAAACTGAAGAAGTAGAGCATGTCATTGATCAACTAGCAAAGAAAGAAATTAATCAAGAAGAGAAAAAGCAAATTCTTGTGAGCAATCTTCTTTCTCGTATCTTCGAAGCTTATCTTATCACAGACAGTGAGGTAGCTCATTTCCATCCCATACAAAATTCTATTTTGTCTATGCACTCTTCCTCTCCTCTCCCTCATTCTTTTTTTCTGTAGAAGCACCACAATGCTTCACATAGCAACACGAAGAGAATCTGGCTTCCAAAACTTACTTTAGAGCTGAAAAGCGAAGACAAACCATTATATCTGTCACCTGTTTTGGTGGATTCTGTGATACAGGTTTATGTCATCCCCTGATTATCGCAAATGGTTTAAATTCTCACAGCCAAGTATTCAGGAAATAGCAGAGCAGATCCCTATTCAAGCTTTTGTGCCGTACATGATCCATTCCTTTAAAAGAGCACAAGAAGAGCTGAGAAGGGTATGAATGTTATTTCCCTCCTCAATTGTGGGAATCCTGTGAACTGATCATTTTTTTAAAATGTAGGGTTCTCCCAAAGACGTAATTGAAGATATTGTTCGTAGTACAGCAACGCATCTGGGATTATTCCTTCTGAACACTCCTCTTTTTAGTGTAGATACGAGGTCCTTGGTAATTTTTCTTGATCTAAAGAGATTGGTCTCTTCTTTGAGTGCTACTGACTTTAGTGCCTTAGGGTAGGCATCCTGCTTTGCAATTGTTACCTTTTCTCGAGGCGCGACCAGGCGACGACACGGAGCTTCCGCCAAGCCTTCTACACCAGTTGGCCTCTCAGTTTGCTGACGAGGGCCTACACACAGTAACTCTTTTGCTTCAGTAACAAATATAGGATAAAATTTTTAACCCTCTTTAATGACTTGACTTTTTATTATTCATTGCCAGATTGCAGAGATTCTTTTCAGCGAGTTGTGGCATACTGTACAAAAGAAGACACTGCTTGATGTCAGCTTTCTTAATCAATTTAGAGCTCTTGCAAATCTTACAAGCTCTCCTGAGCTTGCTAAAATTGTACGTATATTTCTGTAATAGTGCATCGAGGTAAAATGCTCAGAGTCTTTATTGGATTTTTTGTACAGATTATTGGCATGCCTTTGTGGGAGCCTTCAAGTACACCTGCAAATGGGAGAGAGTATGAACTACGGTCATTTTTGGGGGCTTTCTTCCGTTTTTCCAGCTTCCCTGATGCAGTAAGTCCGATTATGCAACATCTACGATTTACAGTATTTAGTTAACAAATAAGTTGGACACTGATATTAATTGAACTCTTGCCAATATTTCTTTACAGCCAGCTGTGGCAGCATTTTATTTCAGTAATTCCACGCAGCGTACACTGCAAGACGTGCAAGCTTCGTTTGCATCTATACGCACTCAGCTTAGTGTGATGCATGTAAATATTTCCTCTGGTTGTGAAATACATTATCTGGTGATCTAAATATTTAAGCTTGTATCTGTTACAGAGTCTCGTGCACCAAACAGTGATGCAGTTGCTAAAATGTAAGGACACCCGCGAGCCTGTTCTCAACTGGATAGGCAATGTTCTGAAAGGCAACCAGGGACGCACTAAGCTTCAGCTGGATCGCTTCACGACATCTAGTGAAGGCTTTATCCTGAACTTGAGTGCAATATTGCTGAAGCTGTGTGCGCCCTTCACTGATGGAATCCGTCCTCAAAAAGTATGCCATTCAGTAGAGTCTATTTAAGATAATCCAAATCATGATATCTAATTTCTCTTGTTTCTCCTGCATTTTAGATTAAAATGATTGGAAGCACTTTTTGTGCTGATTCCAAGCTATTGGATTTATCCAAGGAAACTAGAGTGTCTGCATCATCTGATGAGATCTCTACTTGGCTTGCTGCGCGTGCTAAAGAGACCACCAGAGGACAAATTGAGGTTAGCGAAAAAGAACCAACAAATGATGCAGATACAGTGAACCTCAGCGAAAACGGCAATATATCCAGCGAAGAAAAAGGCAAGGAGAAAGATACTCGCCGTAGTGAGAAGCCAACTGATGGTACCATATTGACATAAACAATCATTGTTGCATCACCTTTACAAGAGCATATTTTTAATTTGTTTCTCTCAGGATCAGGGCATAATTTTGTAACGAAGTCCTTTTTTATGACACATTATTGTTTGCACGTGGGTCTCGTAAAGACATGTTCTCTTTACACCAAGTACGTCCAGATGCTTGCAAGAACGCATAAGAAGCTTAAGGATATGGAAAAGACTGCTCCTCAATGGCAAATGGTACTCCTCCCTCAATGAATTAATTTTGTGGCATTATAGTAATAATAGCCACAACCGAAGGCCCTGACTTGAATCTTTGTATAGTCCGCACAGGCAGAAAGAATGCAAAAACAGTTTGAACTCTTGAAGAGTCAAGTAGAGAACCTGCACCAGTACGACATCCATGCACATGCCCAATCTCATTTCCTCTCACTAATGGAATGTTCTATTGGGTGTTCTTTATCATAGAGGAAAGTTGGCCATGGATGCGCAGCTGTTGGACCCTGCCCTCTTGCAAGCTGCCCTCAACTTCTACGCATTCTCTGCCAAATGGCTGTGCCATCTAGTTGATCCAAATGAAAAAGGGTTTGCAATTCTAGCTTTTGTATTCTGCGGTCATGTTAAATTAACAATCAATATCATGGAAGGCTTCCTTTGAGTCCTCCGGGGATGGAATTTCGTGCGTTGCCCGAGTTCCTTATTGAGGATATGATAAATTTTGTGCTTTTCGTCTTGAGGTACTGGTCTACTCCATTATCATTTAACAGGATATCTTTGCCTATCTTAATAGTCTTGTCTTGACATGCGAACAGATTCACCCCGGAAAGCTTTTCGACTTCCCTTGTGGGCAGTGTTCTGATTGAATTCCTTGTTACGTTTCTTGGCAGCAACCGACATATTAAGGTTATTTCCCTTATAGTAATCAATATTGTGTTGAAAGATTCTCATGCTCATTCAACACAGAACCCATATCTGCGGTCTCAGCTGGTGGAAGTGCTATATGAGTTCTCACCAGACTCGAATAGAGACGATGCTCGTCACAAGAAAATGTATGGACCCTTGAAAAATTAAGTTATACCGTATGTTGTCACTCACATGTTAATATCCTACTACTTAGGTTGTCTCTCCCGTTTGTGTACAACCAGATTGCTAGTAATCCTCTGGCTATAAAATGTTTAACGCCTTCTCTTATCAATCTTTATGTGGACATAGAAACTACAGGCCGTGCGTATCTCTCTCTCTCTCTCTTCTGAGTTTCCGCACAGTTGTCTTATGATATTACCAATAGGGCACGGTCAGTTCTACGATAAGTTTTTTGCCAGAAGACATATAGCAGTATTGCTCAAGTACCTGCGAACTTTGCCCCAGTATGAAGGCGCCTTACAGAAGGCAAGCAAGTAAGTCAAATACTTTCTGTTTTCTCACATCTTTACGAAGTTAAAATTTTAACCCATCATTTGCTACAGAGATGATAAGTTGTTCTTGCAATTTGTCAATATGCTTATCAACGACGCAACATACTTGCTAGACGAAGTGTTGCAAAAGCTCGGTGAAATCCAGAACATAGAACAAGAAATGAGGGACAGAGCACACTGGGAGACTATGAGCGAGGTAAAACGCTATAGATATCCTATGCCCAATATCTAGTCTGAACCGCGTTGGAGTGGCATAACACTAAAATTGTTTTTTTTGTTTTTATAGGAGGCCAGGCAGGATAGGGAGGAGCAATTGGCACAGTATGAAGGCTACACGTCTACTTTTGGTATTTTGAGTAATGAGACGCTGTTGCTCTTGCTCTACCTCTCTGACCATGCACCAGACACTTTCCTGCGCCCCGAAATGATTGATAGGATTGCAGTAATGCTGAACTATTATGTGTTAGAACTGGCCAGCAATAAGTGCCAGCAGATTCAGGTACCTGTCTCCGTTTTTAACTCTTTTCCAGAAAAGCATGTGTCTTGGCCTGATAGTTTCAAAATTGAAGGTGTGGGACCCATCCAAGTATAACTTCACACCGCGTGAATGGCTGAAGCGCATCATAGAAATCTATCTCAACTTTGCAAGGCACTCCTCGTTCAAGGAAGGTGTGGCCAGAGATGGCCGTTCGTTTAAGCAGGAGTCCTTCTTGAACGTTGTTCGTATGCTCAAAGATCAAGAAATATTACCATTGGTAATGCGATTTCTTTCTGTTTTTTATTGCTTGTTCTGCCTGTTCTTGTTCTCCTTTTTTGTTGAATTCTGAACTCTCTATCTTCTTCTTGTCTTGAAGGCGGACATAAAGAGCTTCGAGATGTTTGTCAAGGAAGCAGCTGCCTGCCAGAGTCAGGAGAAAGAAGATGAGCAAGAGTTGGGAGAAGTCCCTGATGAATTTTTGGGTAATCTCTTTCATTCATTCACTCACACTCACACACACAACTTGCAAGTGGTTGTGTAAAACCTAAGAGGCCTTACATATTAATAAATATATACTTCCATTTACAGATCCCATCACGTGTACGCTGATGGAAGACCCAGTGAAGCTGCCTTCGTCTGGGCATACCTTGGATAGGTCCACCATCGCACGACATCTTCTTAGCGATTCCACAGATCCCTTTAATCGTGCAAAGCTTACCATTGATATGCTCGTGCCAAGTACTCCTCTCACTCTCACTCACAAACATACACGTTCCCTTCTTATTTTTTTAACTAAATTGGTCTCTCTGCTTTC
>CDFI01106340.1:2583-18176 GCA_000826405.1 Acanthamoeba divionensis | reverse complement strand
AGAGAGAGAGAATTGAAGTATTCTAGTCGTGGCCTCTTCACATAAAAATAGAAACAGAGAAAACGTACGTTTTGTGAGCAGTAATTCTCTAAAATTGTTGTCTAAACTGAGAGAGGCGCCTGAGGGCAGCTGCGGGCCAAAAGGTCGCACGCCTTGCTTAACGGCAAATTCCATTCTGACACGATGATGATCTTCAGAGGCTGCTTGTGTCGCCTCCACATAAACGGTGCAATAAATGTCTGGGGTAATGTTGCGTTTTGCGAAGTTAACACATAAAGGAAATATTAATTGAATCTCAACGTCATAAAGAAAAGAAAAGGAAAGGAAAGAAAAGGAAAAGGAAAAGAAACGTACGGTTGAATTGAGTGTGCATCAGAGATGGATCGAATAGAGTTCCCTCCTCTTGGAAAACAATAACCACTATATCGTTGCCCAAATGCCTCTTACGCTCGACCTGCTGCTCATCCTTTTCAAAAAATGGCAAGAATGGAGACACCTGTACAGAAGCAAGCAAGACACCTCCACGGTGTCAGCAGAAACTCCCATTTTTAGTTTTTAGAGTTTGGTTTTACACGTACGTGAAACATAATACGTTGATCTCTGAATTCTGTGTAAATTGAGTACTCTCCCGTACTATTGTCTATAAAGAGATAGAGAGCGAGCGCCTAATTAGGCTGTATTTCTTTTGTACACACAAAAACTGAAAGACAGGGAAATGCGTGAAGGGCCTTGTTGGTAGTACGTACTCTTCACGTCTAATCCTCCACCATATCCTTTAAAGCCTTTTAGTGTCACCTTCCCGCCCAGCAAATTCAAAAATTTGTGAAATTGCGCACTAACCCCCTCTTCCACTATATTGGGGTGTGTGTGTGATTAGATTTAAAAGCTTGAAATACTTTTGAAGGGGCTCTTACAATTAGAAAACATTTGGTTTTCATTTTGGTCCTTTTTGGCATAGAGGATTCCAAACTTATAATCAGAAGAGAGGAATTTGTTCTCAAGGACCAATAAATCTTCCTTTATATCCATATCTTTCAGTTTTTTCAATTTGAGATCACTGCTGTCCATAACCTATGAAAATATGGTGAGCAATTAAGCAAATGAACCATAAGACAAGGTTAAATAATAAAATAAACTGATTTTGTAAAATTACCTCTGATAAATATCCTTGAGCCCCACAAGCAAGCTTCAAAGCCTTCAGCTTCTCCTTGTTCTTTTCTCCGCTTCTTATAAAGAATTGTTTTACTCCCTATATATATTAGAGATTAAATAAGAAAGAACAAAATAATCAACAAAGAAAAAGTTAGCTGCAATGAAATTACCTTTTTGCTTTGAATAAGAACTCGGTAAGGATTTACAACAGATCTTTTTCTTCCAAACAAGTTAGTGCCACCCAAAGGAGTTTGAGAAGAAGACTGCAACAGAGTTGAAGCGATATTCTCTGCGGCCATCTCGGTAGGGCTGACCACGAAACTTTGAACAAGACTACAATGATCTGACTCTTCCATAACTGGAGCATTTGGTGTTACCTAACAGTACAAAGAACATTACTCACCTGATAAGCTCAAATGGAAGTAGAAATGATTGCGAGGCTGGAGAGGGAACAGGGTACCAAAGGACGATGTGACTTACCTTGTTTTCTATACAAATAATGATAGGTCCAAAAGTTGCATGGGTTCCCCAGAAAGTTGTAAATTCTGAATATCATAAATAATTAAATCGTAAATAAATAAGATAAATATCAAACGAAGCATCCAAACGCAAAGAAATTATCATCGCACGTGATTTGTAAAAGTGGTCTCTGAAAAACGGCTGGTGGCCTTCCTCTTCAAGCGCATTATAGGCTCCCTTAATTTATGAAAGAAAATACATAATGTTTTCAGAATTCATATTAAATATAAAGTTTTTTGATCACACTTACGGCCACAATTTCGTCTGCAGTTCCTCTTTCAACATTCCAGCCCTCGATTTTGCCATTTTTCACGTTATTAGACCAAATGAGAGGCGGTCTTTGTGGTGGGAAATCTTCAAATCTCTTACGTTCTGGTTCATTCCACTCTTTCAGTATACCTCTGTGGACCAGTCCCTCATAGCTAGTTCTGCAAAAGAGAATAAAGAATGCAGGCAGGAGAGGGAGATATATGTGAGGAAAGGGTCGAAGTTGAAGTAGTAGCAGTGTCATTGATACCTATGTGAGAGAATTTCATCGACTCGCATAGAGAGCCTTTTTGTCCTTTGCTGCTTCTCTTCAGATTGCATGTGAAGCCGTAAGTCCTCCATCTCCTTACTTCGTGCAAACATCCCTAAAACCATACAAATATTTCAACATTGACGTGCATAAAGAGAAACATAATACAACATATCAGTAGGAAAATACCTATATATTCATCGCCTACTGAATGAGACCCTTGGCCTTCGTCTGGTGGTGATAATGAAATAGTCATGCCCCTTTTATCCTTTAGGCCGGAGAAGAATAGTGATTGTACACGTCCCAAAGACTTGCTCGTTGATGAGGTCACGCTCCTCCTTCTTCTATCTTCTATCTTGTCTTCGATTACTTCTCGTTCCTTATCTCTTACTTCCCTCTCCTTTTCTCTTCTATCTCTCACACCCTGCAGATGAGTATCCATATGCCCTGAAGCAATAATATTGTACTTTTGAGAAATTGCTTTTTTAACTTCTTCGCTTTTTTTCTTGGCTTCATGGTCATCACATTCCACCTCTTCACAGACCTCTCCATCCTCCAACTGCTCCATATTTTCATCTTCCTCTTGTTCAGCTTTTCTTTCAGCTTCGTCTCTTGAAGGTCTAGACTGGACATTAATCGTGAATTTTCTCTTCGCAGCTTTATCCATTTTCGGCTCTGCTATAGTGGTGTTCCTTTTGGTTCCTTCCTGTTGTTGAGATCTTTTTGCTGCAGCATCCTTACTGCTGACGGCAGTCAAGCTTTTCCTGTATAAGAAAGAAATTATTATTTGAAATGAAAACCAAAAGGCATTGCCTGATATATCAGGTGCAACTGATTATTGATACCTATGTAAACCCTGAAAACGGTGTTTTTTCTTCTCTTCGATGGTAATTGGGTCTTCGTCCTTTGCTGCTTTATTTGTCAACATGGCAAGAACAGAAGAACAGTTAGCCATAATCCATTGCCATGCACAAGTTAAAAGAGGAACAAGAACCTTCATTAAGAGAGTTTCTCGTCAAGACGACCGGGCCACTTGTAATTGCGCCAATAGATCCATTAACGGAATCGTCAGCATGTTGGACGTTGGCGTCAGAGGCAGGAGACTTGTCCCTTCCTCCTCGCAACACCAAACTTTTGATGTTTTCACCCGTCGACTTGCTTCTAAAATGGCCAACCCGCTTTTTTTCTGCGGGTGAAGGGTATAGAGATTAGAGAGGGCGGAAGAGGAATAGGGAGGGATAACAGTGCGTTCTGAATCCTCTTTGGCAAAGGAGATTTGTTTAGAGGGGGGATCCAACAACTTACCACCTTGTTCGGTCTTCTCTTTCTCCTTCTCATCTTTCTCCTTCTCATCTTTGGGCCTTGAGCTGATCATAACTTCGCCGCTGGTATGCAAACTCAAAGAAGTTTTCACTTTGTTCAGAAGTCTGGGTGTGTAAAACGCCATGGCATGGGGCTTCTCCTTGGCCGGAGAGGAGGATGTTGGGAGGCTCAATTTCAACACTTCGCTCTTCTTGGTCAAGCGGGGCGACTTGCGGGGCGATTTTGAGAGTACTCTCTTCTTCTTTTCTGAACCAGGCGAACCTGTGGGTACTTCGATTTCACCTTCATCGCCTTCTGCTTCATCTTGTTCCACGCTTGTTGTGGCTTCGCTCAACTCTCCTACTGATGCAACTTCTTCGTTTGTTGAAGATAATTGGTTTTCTTGACTATCTACACTTTCTTCTTCGCCAATGTTCCTCTCCACCGAGCCTAGATCAAGTTGTATCATCTTGTTGTCGGCCATCTTCGCTTCCCACACATCAAGAAGGCTTGTTGTTGGCGTTGCCTCTTAACCAGCACAGACAGCTGGCCGTCGTTCACAGCCTTCGTTGTTTGGTGGCCGTTAATTTTATTATTATTATTATTATTGCTGTATGGGTTAACACCATCCCAATAAATTGATTTTAGTTTATTAATTAATTATTTACTTGATATGAATTTTAATTGGATATATAAGGAATTCAGCACCCGCATATCTCTGATTTAATCCGTATCCTTCCAGAATGATCTAGATTGATCTTGTTTAAGATGTGGTGCATTTGTTTATCTCGGGCAGGCCTTCAAATCTAAAACATAAAATGGACCAGTGATAAACTGAGGAGGCAGGGTGGGGTTGTAATGTGATAGAGTGCCAACACTTGCTAAGAGCACAAGGACCTTTGTTCTCTCATACTTCTTTCTTACAACTTTTACTTATTAACTAAACTAAGTTTCTCTTCAAAGCTGTTGTTGTAAAACTCTCCAATGCAATCACACAGTGTGCAATATGTAACAACAATCCATGTCAGTGCACTTTGGTTCAAATCACCAGGACATATTTTAAAGAAACTAAAGAAAAGAAGAGCCTACAAATGTTATATAACCATCAGTCTCCTGGTGTCAAAGAAGTGCTTCATGACCTTATTGAAGAGAAAATTGGTCTGCGGTTGCATCTCTCCTTTTTCTCTTGTCTTCCCAGCCCTCAAGCTACTTACATTGGCTTTCCTTGCTCATCAGCTTCTTCCTCGATCCCGCCCGCTAGCATAATCCCACTTTCATAATAGTTAAGCATTGTAAGAACATGTAGTACCACCTCCTTCCTTTCTCTTGGATTGGTCAGGTCCAGCCCTTTCGGTGCATCAGGGAAGAACTTCATGTAGGAAGCCATGTTGTCAGGCAGCCTCTCCAAACTGACAGACAGCCTATTCAAAAAGCTGCCATCAAACAATGTATGGAAGAAATGGATGTAGTAATGGGCCGCGCCAAATGCTGGAGGAACCAGGATAAGACTCCTGATTCTGCATTGCCATACCAAGTGATTCGGCAACCTTTTGCCCTAACATACCCTCAAGTCCCATCGCCACATATTTTTTGTTCGTGGCCTGGTAGAGAGGAAGAGATAACATAAAATGGTTTACATGCATGGTCATATAGGTCGATATCTTGTTCACCTCTTTACAGGAGAAGAAAACCCCATCCACATAATCATACAAAGCTCTGTTCACTTTGGCTGTCGCATAGCAGAAGGAACCCAACCAGATGTAAAACTTCTCGTTCACCCTGAAGAGTTACGTGAGGCATTGAAAGTGGTTGCAAGGTGAGAGAAGAGAGGTGTTTGGGTGGCTGTTGAACATACCGAGCTGATAAGTCACTTTTCCTCTTGTTGCCAATGCCAAAGCAAAGCAGCAATCGGTCCACCATACGTACCGTGTACGCTTCGTCCTTATAGGTGTTCAATAGCAAATCTAGTTCCTTTCTCTTCTTCTTGAACCAGGATCTCGTTGATGGGCCCAGAAGAAATTTTCAACATTGGCGTCTGATCGTTCAGCCCAGGTGCCCTTCCCCAACTGCTCCCTGGTAATATCTTCTACAATGAGCTGTTCATACTTCTTTAGCTCTGTGAATGATAAAAAATGTGATCAGTATATTATATGATCATGACTGCCCCTCTTCTAAGCATATGATACACACGATCTGGTGAAGGCTGGAACTCTGCAGGCAATACTTGGTGTGGCTGACTGGGCACGGGGAAGATGTGTAGAGTGTTGGCCTCTCGTGATGTCCACAGTGACGCTTTCCTCCATTTAGAACACATCTCCCTCATTAACTTGACTTTCTTTGGTTCAGGACACACAACCAAAGAAGAGTCGTCACAGTGTACCCGAGCTGGGAACAGTCCAAATAGAAAAGAGAGCATATGAGTGTAATCATTTGTACAGGCTTGTGATGTGACGAAAGCTCTTCTCTTCTCTCCAATAGTTCTATTGTTCTTTGAAGCTTTTCTCCTGTTGTGGCTGCCAAGATTGTCCCTAGCTTTCTTTTGCATAAAGTACTAGGGTTTGAGTAAGCCATCTGATATGCTTGCCAAGTGCCACAGCAGAATAGATTTTGTATAGTGACTCATGTGTGGTTTTGACCAACAGTTCTATTTTTAATTAATTAATTTACTCTCTTTTTCCTACCAAGTTAATGGTACTGTAGAAATATGTGGTCATGCTGTTTTTTTTAAAAAAAATCAGTCCACCACACCAACATAGATATGTCATTAATATGGTTGCTTTAAAGAATTTGTATACTTTATGTATTATGTATATGTAAACTGTGTATTATGTACTATGTAGTTGTAAACACAACGATGATTTATTAAACTGTAGAATAAATAGTATTTAAAGCTAAAACTGACTGAATGGACACACAAACACTTTGTTTTATTAAAGACATGCACTCTGTTGATGAGATGTAGAGACATCAAGACTAGTTTCAAAGTTGCTAGACCAATGGTTGGTTTTTCCCTTCTTTTAACATTACAGCCAACTAGAAATCAATCATCTAACACTCTTAATGAGGATCTAGGTGCCATTGTGATCCTAGAGTGAAAGAACTTGAACTAGTCTCTGGGAATAGATTTAATAAGCATGTCTGTTACCATAATATCTATAAGACAATATACTAATTTAACTTGTTTGGCTTTCACTTTCTCTCATAAAATGATGTTATATGTTGATGTGTTTTGTCCTAAAGTGATAGACTAGGTTTTTAGAAAGTATAATAGGCTAGCATATATGATGCTTCTAATAGCATTCTTATATGGCATGGTTGCCATTTCTTCAGTATAAGTAAGGCTAATGCTCTTGATTAACACTCTCACTGCTTATAAAGTGTCATATGGCTTGGCACTGTTTATATTAAAGTGATAGAGTACATTAAAGATATATTTCTTCTGGTTCAAGTAAGTCATTTGGTTCCTCCTGTCTCTTGTTATCTCAAGTCTTAATATATACTTAACTGGCCTAAGATCCTTTATGTTGAAGCAGTTGGTCAGTTTTTGTTTTATTTTTTTAAAAGTCATAATACTTATACAAGCTATTAGCAGATCATTAACATAAAAAATGATGATTGTTTTATCTCTTTCTTTATTTTTCATATAAATGTAAACATTTACTTGACTTTATATAAAGCCATTTTCTAGCTTGGTTGCTCAATAGCACTTTATTTATCATCTACAGTTTTATAATTTCCTTATAACAGGTAGCACTTTTAATATATCAAACATACCTATCTGTATGCTTTCTATTGTGTAAAGGATATCTGCATTCTTGAAGTAAAAGCAACAATTGTTATATTGACTGTATAAAAGAATTATCTACCTTTAAGTTAGATTATATGTCACTATCACTGTTAGCTTTATCTATAACTAGTTTAGGTTAAATGTTGTTTTCTCCATTGCTGGATGATGTTATAGGTTCAACTGAGGCTGCATTGGCATCATCTTTATCATTTTCATCATTCATTAAATTATAATCTTAAATTTCTATAAGATCTGGATCATAATGCTCCTTCTCACTTAAATCTGGCACTTTTACAGGGTCTTCTTGTCTGATAAGATAAAAAGAAATGTCAAAGAGAACAACTATAGTTTTCTTTAACAATCTAATTTTAGACTTATCAAACTATATGTTTCTGCTGACAATGAGACATTCTTTATTAATGTCCCATAGTCTGTAAACTTGATATGCTTGGGTGGGTCCCATGTAGATGTAGTCTTATACTTTGAGGTCTTACTTGCTCTTGAGGTTATCTAACAATAGGGCATAAGTTTATATCTAAATATATGTAGATATGTAATTGTAAGATGTACACTGGTCCAAGCTTCTTTAGAGGTAATATTAAAAAGTACTTTAGTGCTTACTTTATTTTTAATATAATTTGTAAAGCCAATGGTCTTCACTTAGAACTTGTTGTCTAACTTTATGTGCTGTAATATACATTTTGCTTTTTTTTACAAGTGTCTGGTTCTTACATTCAGCCACTCCATTATGTTTAAAAGTGTATGATGTAGAAGGTACATATATAATACCTTTCTTATTGAAGTATTTTTAGAATTTTGAACCTCCATACTTACTATTGTTGTTGCTGTAAACTTTTTTCATTTGCTTTTTAGATTTGTTAGTGACAAGTGCTTTAAATTCTTTAAATTTGACAAGCACTTGATCTTTGATGTGTAAAAAATACACTCAGGTCTTCTTGGTATAGTCATCAGTAAAGGTCATAAAGTAATGTGTTCCTCTTACTGATAGAGTCTACATTAGGCTACACACATTAGTGTATATAAGTTCAAGGGGCTTAATAGCACACTTTGCTTGCTTCTTTAAGATCTAGTGATATTGTTGCTTTTCTTTAACATAACCTTTACAAATCTGTGTAAGGTTTTCATCACTAGTGAATTTTACACCACCAACTAACTTAGAAAGAGCTCTGAGCCTATCAATTTCAATGTGTCCTAGTTGCTAGTATCATATATCTACTTCAGTCTCCTTTACTTTGGCAAGATTTGCTGTTGCAAGAGTTACTAGCTGACATTTTAAGTAATACAAACTGTCATTTCATCTTGCTTTTGTTGTTGGCAAGAGTGTTTAACACAATGTAGGTTGAAAGAATTTTATTATGAATAAAAGATATCATTTATAAGATGTATTTATATTTTGATGAAATCAAACAATAAAGAATATGATTAGTTCCTGTGTCATCAAATGGTATGATATCTTTGTCTGATTGGCTAGTAGATCATGAACTAAGGTTGTCATATGACAATCAAGGAAAGAAGATATTTTATTAAAATCAAAAAGAAGAGAAAGATTAAGGAAGAATCAAGGAATTAAGATCAATCTTCCAATACATCCCTTCAATTGAAAGCATCCTGTGAGTCAATGGATTAGTTACCTATAAGTTTGTCTCTAAGTTGTACAAACTTAGCATGCAAGAGAGCCTTAGTAAAGAGGTCAGCAACCATATCATCTGTGAGGCAGTATTCAATGTTGATGGCATGTTTGTTAATTAAATCATAAATAAAGTGATGTTTGATTGTATAGTGTTTCATCCTTGCATGAAAGGCATGTTGTGCCTGCAAGGCAATCATAAAAGTACTTTGATTGTTGTAGAAGATTGAAACTGAACACATGGGGTCAATTTCTAATAGGGCAAACATCTTGCAAACAAAGAGAGCTTACTTGACAGCTTCAGTGAGAGCTGTGTACTTAGCTTCTATAGAAGAGAGTGTAACAGTAGACTGTACTTTCAATGCCCACATTATTGGGCCACTAGAAAGAAAGAAAACATAGCCACTCACTGACTTTTACATCATAGGATCCTCTTCTCAATTAACATTATAGTATACAAAGGGAGCAAGAGTAAGTAGATTGAGAGAAACTGTGTTACAGTTATAGTAAATAGAAAGATCAGTAGTTCCTTTGAGATAGTGGATGACATGCTTAACTACAAGCTAGTGAGAGTGATTGTAGGCAGAGATGAAGCAGCTGAGATAGGAGACTGCATAGACAATATCAGGCCTTGTACCAAAGGCAAGATAGAGTAGCTTTTCTATAACTTGTCAATAGGAAAGTGTAAAACAGTCAGATGGGGTAAGTTTGATTCTTTTTAAAGTAAGACCTGCTAGAAGTGGAGTATCTCATGGCTTGCAGTCTATCTTACAAAAAGAAAGAATCAAGTTAATAAGTCCCTTTTATCATATCTTAAGTGTCCTTTGTTTATGATTACAAATGACTTTAATTTTAAGAATTGAGGTTACTTCACCTAAGTCTTTGCTTTTAAAGGCATTGGCAATCATCTTCTTGATAGAAGCTTACATCAGCAATGAGCAAACAGTCATCAATGTAGATAGATAAGAACTGTAAATTACCTCTATTGTCTAACATTGATAGAGATGGCCTACCTTCTCAAGGTACTGAGATTACCTTGAGGGACTGGGACTAAAAACACTAAGGAAACTGGGAGGAAAGAGACATGAAATAGGCCACCTAACTAACTGGAACAAGGAACAAGAGATGCAACAGTGTAAAACTTATTGCAGGGATTTAGATGGTGTATGTTTTATTGATAGATGACAAGGTGGGAGGGAGAATAAGACTTAACAAAGGAGGGAGTTTATTAAGAATCTAAGAGCTAGAAAAGCTAAAAGTGTCTTAAAGCAGACTGACTGGGATGACTTGAGCTAAGGCTTGAGTGGTGCTTGGTCTTAAGTTAAGTCTTGAGCTAGGTCTAGAGCTTGATAACAGATGGAGAATCAGAGAGCAAAAAAGAGGTAGATAAAGGAGTATAAGGTCTTTAAGAGAGCTAGGCTCAAATTAAAGTGATGGGATAAAATTAAAAATGACTGTTAAGATGAAATTCCTAACAAACATATATGTAGGGATCAGCATGTGTTGGTTTGAAACCTTATGTTTGTAGATGTCTATCAAGCATCTTATTTAATGCTAGAAGATGTGTGCTCATAGACTTTAAAGGCAAAACAGTTACAAATATTAAAAGATCTGATCCTTCCAGAATCTTAATTCCTCAATTCTTTTCTAATCTTTCTCTCCTTTTTTTGATTTTAATAAAATATCTCCTTTCCTTGATTGTCATGTGATGACCTTAGTTCATGATCTACTAGCCAATCAGACAAAGATATCATACTATTTGATGACACAGGAACCAATCATATTTTTTATTGTTTGATTCCATCAAAATATAAATACATCTTTAAATGATATCTTTTATTTATAATAAAATTCTTTCAACTTATACTGTGTTAAACACTCTTGCTAACAGGTTATAGGCCTACAATGTTGATCAACACTAGTCTTTCACTTTCTAACATGCCCATCTTTGAAGGCACTGACTTTGAAGGATGGCAGATCAACATACAGAATTACTTACATGTAGTCTTTGGAATGTCACCAAATCCAATGCTAGTGGCAATGGTCCATCTGAACCCAAGCCTGACAATGGCAATGACCTTGAACAAAAGAAGCTATATGCAGAATATGACAAGTGCAACAATCTAGCCCTAGGTATTATTAATCTCTCTCTTAATTGACACCTTTAATCTATTACAAGAGGAAAGACAACTACCTGGGAAGCCTACAAAGCAATCTGTGAATGATTTAAAATAAAGCATAGTTGTTTGACTTTTAGCCTTTCTCTCATAGTGTCACTCTTGACAATGATACTACTCTTCCTGTCACTGGTTGTGGAAACATTAAGGCTACTACTCTAGTTGATGGCAAAACAGTAATAGTAACTCTATCAAAGGTTCTTCTTGTGCCCTTCCTCATAAAGAATTTGATTTCTACTTTGCACCTTATTGTAAAAGGCTACACTTATGTGTGTGACAGCTCTGGTATCATAGTCTGACACAATGATACTACTGTTCTTCATGCCTTTCCTAGTCAAGGAATCCTCATTGTTCCTTTAAAACTGATCCCAGCTCCTTCAACTGAGACTCTTGTAGTTACTCAAGTATCAAAGCTGATCATCACACCATTCAAGGATAACCATTTCTTCAAATCTACTAGTACCCCTCCTGCCTTATCAATCCCAGTTGCACCTTCCTCAGCAGATAGCCAGACTCATACACTTGCAAAGAAATTAATGAAGATCAAGATTACTCTTGATAAACTCTACTGCTGACTTGGACACATTAGAGAAGACTGACTTTGAAAAATTGCAAAAACAGCCACAGACTGATAGGGATGGCCTACCTTCTCAAGGTACTGAGATTACCTTGAGGGACTGAGACTGGAAACACTAGGGAAACTAGGAGAAAGGGGACATGAAATAGGCCACCTAACTAACTGGAACAAAGAACAAGAGATGCAACAGTGTAGAACTCATTGCAGGGATTCAGATGGTGTGTTTTATTGGTAGGTGACAAGGTGGAAGGGAGAACAAGACTTAACAAGAGAGGGAGTTTACTAAAAGTCTAAAGACTAGGAAAACTAGGAGTGTCTTGGAGCAGACTGACTGGATGACTTGGGCTTGATGCTTGGAACTTGGAGCTTGGTGCTTGAGCTAGGTCTGGAGCTTGATCTGGAGCTTGGTCTAGAGCTTGATCTGGAACTTGGAACTTGGAGCTTGGTCTGGAGCTTGGTCTTGAGCTAGGTCTAGAGCTTGGTCTGGAGCTGGGTCTTGAGCTAGGTCTAGAGCTTGATAACAGATGGAGAATCAGGGAGCAGGAGAGTGGTAGATAAAGGGGTATAAGATCTTTAAGAGAGCTAGGCTCAAATTAGAGTGATGAGATAAAACTAGAAATGGCTATTAGGATGAAATTCCTAACACAGACATTGTCACTGATCATAATGACAAACTCAACAAGTGTACTGTGTGCATTTAAGACAAACAAACATGTCACTCCATTGGCCAAGGACCTGTCAAGCAAGCTACAGAACCTATACAGTTAATCCATTTAGATTTATTTGGTCCTCTTAAAACCTGCTCTCATTTTGGTAAGACTGGCAGTGCCACTTTCATTGATGATTACACACACTGGGCTGTTGTCTGTCTTATTCAACACAAAAGCAAGCTGCCTGACAAGTTTTGTAAATTTCTGGCCTCCATTCCTGCACACCTCACAGTTCAACAACTTCATTCTGATCAAGAAGGAGAATATAAAGGTACCTGGGAGCTTGTCTCTCTTCCACCTGGCCACAATGTTGTAGGCACAACATGGATCTATAAGCTCAAACTCAAAGCTAATAGAAGCTTTAAGCAAACTAAAGCCAGGTTTGTTGCCAAAGGATATTCCCAACACTATGGCATTGACTATGATGAAACCTTTGCTTCAGTCATACACATCAAAGATATGTGCTTTATACTTGCTTATGTTAATTCTTGTAATTTAAAGATTCACTCTATGGACATTAACTCTACCTTCCTATAGGCAGACCTCAAAGAAGAGATCTATATCACCTAACCTAAAGGCTTCATCTCTACCATACACCCAGACTATATTTGCCACCTTAAAAAAAGCTTCTACAGTCTAAAACAGGCACCCCTCACTTGGAACATGAACAGTTGCTTTGTTGATGGAAAATAAATTTTTAACAAGATTAAAGATGAATAAATGTCTTTTATTACACTTTAAATGACTCCTTTGCCTGTTTCTATCTCAGCTATCATAATAGAGATGGCCTACCTTCTCAAGGGACTAGAAACTAAAAACACTAAGGAAACTAGGAAAAAGAAGACTTGAAATAAGCCACCTTAACTAACTGAAACAAGAAATAAGAGATGCAACAGTGTAGAACTCATTGTAAGGATTTAGATGATATATGTTTTATTGATAGGTGACAAGGTGGGAGGAAGAACAAGGCTTAATAAAAGAGAGCATTTATTAAGAGTTTAAGGACTAGGAAAACTAAGAGTGTCTTAGTGTAGACTGACTGAGATAGCTTAGGCTTAATGCTTGAGCTTGAGCTTGATAATAAATGGAGAATCAAGAAGCAAAAGAGAGGTAGATAAAGAGATATTGGTCTTTAAGAGCTAGATTAAAATTAAAGTGATAGAATAAAATTAAAAATGATTATTAGAAAGAAATTTCTAACATATCACATCACCAATGCTAATTGCTTTAATGACATAATTAAAATCTTACAATGAAAAGATGTTACTGTTAGCTGGCCTTTGCTTGAGCCTTGTGATGCCTTGATCTATACTGTCTTTGTAGATCTTTTGGCTTTTTATACTGGTGGCACTTAAGAGAGTCTTTGACATGCTCTTGCTCTCTTTTACTATTAGACTTATATTGATTCAAACTCAAGGTCCTTGAAGGTGTCACTAAATATGATCTACATTTAAAGTGATCATTATGCTTACAATCAGTTATAAAAGCTCTTTTAGCAGTTTTATTATCTTTTATACACTTTCTTTTCTTATATAAGATACAACTCTTGACAAATTTTAAGTCAAACTTGTTAATTTTAGCTTCTAAAGCTATAATTAAAGGTGTAACTCCCAGGTAGGCTTCTAATGAGAGCAATCATAAGCTCTTCATTGTTGACATTGTCTTTAAATGCTTTCAACTTCTCAACAACTATAATGACTCTTATAATGTAATGTTTTACATTTTCCTTTATATGTAAGTTATATAGCTTGTAATGTAGGAATATGTGATTTACTATGTTATTAACCTTATATTACTTGATAAGTTTATCTTTAGCTTTTTTTATAGTCTTAGCATTTTTCACATAGTATAATTAACTATTGCTAACACATATGATGATCTACATGAAGGCTTTACAATCTTTGATATTATAAGTGCTTATAGCTTCATCATTAACATTGTCAGCCAGTGTCACTATATCATCTATAAATCTTCAGAGGTCCTTGTTTATAATGTGTTAGGAATTTCATCCTAACAGTCTACAATGAGTTCTACACTGTTACATCTCTTGTTTCTTGTTCCAGTTAGTTAGGTGTCTCAGACTAACCTCAGACAACACAAACCTGCTTTTCACAATTTTTCAGTCAAGCCCCTTGTCCTTTATAATTTTTCTCTAAAACTAACTCTTTCTCTAAGTATCACTTCATCTCCTAGATGTAGAATTTCTTCCACAGGTACTTCACCTATGGAAGTGGACAGCTTCACCCATCAAGGCCCTCTACTACAAGCAGAGAAAAATAAGAGATGTTGAGAAGGTCTATGTTTATACTGTAGAGAACCTGATCATCAATCCCTTAGTTGCCCCAATAAGAGATCTTAAGGTTCAAGATCCATTAAGGCCCTCAAGCAATAACCACCCAACTCTCTTTCTAGTTTACATAGCCAGGACCATTTAGTCTAGGCTATTACCAAGTTTAAGCCTCATCATAAGGACTCTCTCCTTATACTAATTAAATTAACCTTTGCTAACACCTTAGTTGAGACCTTTGCTTTGTTAGATTCAGGTGCTTCTGGTTGTTTCATGGACTCAAGTCTGGCAAGACAGTACAATGTTCCTCTAGTCCCCAAGACCCAACCCAGAGTCTTAACCATTGCAGATGGACAGCCTATAAACACTAGCCCTATCACTCATGAGATAACTGCTTTAGAGCTTCATTTCAAGAACCATTAGAAGACTCTAACCTTTAAAGTCACTTCCTTACCCTAGTACCCTGTCATCCTTGGCATTCCCTGGCTCAGACTATACAATCCTCAGCTTGATTGGACAGCTAATAGCTTTTACCTCAAATCTAATCACTGTAAACAGCACTGTGAAATTATTACTCTTATCACAATCACCTGCACTCTAGATTTTAAGCATAGACTGGACCTTCCAGAACCTCTTGTCACTTATTCCATTGACACTTCTCTCAAACTCACTTTAAGCACCCTTGCTTTAACTCAGATTCCTTTTAAGTATTAATAATTTATTGAAGTTTTCTCACAAACTAAAGCTGACATTCTCCTTAAAGAACATCCCTTTGACTGCACTATTCCCCTCAAGGACCTTTCAATATCTCCACCATTCAAGCCCATCTACAATCTCTCTCAGACTGAACTCATTGTACTCAAGGAGTATCTTGACACAAACTTATAAAAGAGCTTCATCAGACCCTCTACATCCCC
>CDFI01106318.1:0-16690 GCA_000826405.1 Acanthamoeba divionensis | reverse complement strand
TTTTTTTTTACAAACAAGACCTCTCACAGCCCCATCCATTCGCACAGTTCGTTTGTACACAATTGGGAGAACCATTCCCACTGTTCTTCTCTTTCAGGACACAATCCTCTCCCCTTCAACATCACTCGATTGGATGATCCTGCATTGTTATCTTGCATGCACTGCCTCCAGTGATGAACGTTTGCTTCATTGCCACTGCTATGATGTCCTCATCCTCGGTTTCCATATCAGTATCACTGAAGCTGATGAGTTTATGAGTAGGTGGCAGAAGAGAAGCGCCTAGCTCTGCCAGGCACTGGGCAATGCGAGTGTGACCCAGGCAGAGCGCCAGGCTTAGGAGAGTCTCGCTGTCTTCGTTCATGAGATCCAGGCGTGCGCCCAACTCATGGAGCAGCCGCACGACCTTCAGATGGCGCTCGCGAACAGCCCAGAAGAGCGGACACTCCCCACAGTCGTCGGGCTCGTTAAGGTAAGCTCCATACTGGGCCAGCACACGGACCATCTGCTCGTCTCCAAGCGCCACAGCTACATGAAGTGCTGTCTCGCCGCTTGCGTTCTTTGCATTAGTGTGTGCATTATTGTCCAACAGCCAGATGGCTTTGGCCGCACTGCCCTGCCGCACTGCCAGCAGCAGCGGGGTATCTCCCTCATAGTTCTGAGCGTTGACGTCGGCCCCATGATCCACCAGCTCCTCCATCAGACTCTGAGCCAATTCCCCTTCAGCTCCCATGTCCATATCATCATTGATTGTGTGATGGCCACTTTCCCATACTGCCCACATTAGCGCTGTGTTGCCATTTTTGTCCACTTCGTCTACGCGACACACTCCAGAGTAAAGCAGCTCTGTTAGGGTTTGCAGATTGCCCAAAGCAGCTGCACAGTGCAGTGGCCCAAAGCCAAGCATGTCTTTTTGCATAGTTGTTTCTTCACCAAAATTCTCGACCAGTTGCTTAACTCTTTTCCGGTCATTGTTCCATACTGCCAAACAAATCTTGTTTTGCAGCTCTCCTGCCATTTTCCTCTTATGTTGTATGTCTGGTGAGGCTGGTCACAAATGAGCCTTGTGTGTGTGCGTTGCCAACGTGTTGGTCCGGCGTGAAAAGCGGTAAGGTTTGGGGATTTTTTCCAGAATGAGCTGAAGCCCTTTGTTGCGTTACTTATTTCCAGGAAATTGCTGAAAATGGAATGTCGACACACATAGCAATCATTTTTCAGCTGAATTTTTTAAATTTTTCAGCGACGCGTTTAAAAGGTCTGCACGTGGGTTGCGTTGTCGACACATTAAGTCAATAATGCGCAATAAAAGAAACGACATAATTATAGTTCCCCCCCCCAACTCTCAAAATTCAGTTCTCTCTGTGCAGCAATTCTTTTTTTTTATGTTTAAAAAACAAACCAACACAGCATAGAAACAGAGAGAGACCTCCTAGATTCCGTTCCCCCTCAACGAAGACGCAAGGACCTTATATCCATTTTGATTCATTCATCAATTGGCACATTGAAGGTGGAAGCTGGCTGAGGAACGCTGTTGCTGTTGCCATCAGCATTTGTAATCATTAGGACAAGAGGGCGGGGGCTCTCTCCCAGGTTTTGGCGATGTATTCAGCAAAGAAGCCCCCCTCACAAGGCGAAGATCTGGTGGCTAAAGATAAGGTTGTAAGTTGTCAGGGTGAGAGTCTTGGTCAGGTGACCAAAGAGGCTGTCGTTGTAGAGAAATCAATGGAGAAAAACAACAATAATATTAAGAAAATGAAAGAAAAGAAGGACAAAGACAAAGAGAACAATCTGATGGACAAGCTACTTAAATTAGTGAAGGACAAAGATAATCAGAAGGCGAAGAAGGAGAAAGACAAGGGGAAAGAGAAGAAGGAGAAGAAAGAGAAAAAGGAGAAAGACAAGAAGGAGAAGTTGAAGAACGATAAGCGAACCAAAGAAGGAGGTGTCGAAAAGGAGAGGGCAGAGGAGAGAGAAAGGGAAAAGGAAGAGAAAACGCAAGAAGAAAGTGACGAGTCTGAATGTGAGGAAGAAAATGGAGCTGACAATGGGGCTGAACCTGAATATGAGAGTTCGGCTGCTAGGAGAGCGAATCAAAGAAGAAAAGATTGGACCGTTTCCCAAGAGTTTAGGCATCTGATAATCGAGTCTGAAGAAAAGGAGAAGCCGGATTTCAGCGTGGCACTACAATACAGAAACAGGTAACATTTGAAGAGAATGCTTTTTTCAAATCCCCCCCGCTTGTGTGAGATCTATTGAAAGCAATAAGCCTTGACATGGCTCCCTGGGAATTTGGGGGGGGGGGCAAAGCCCTGTGTTAAAGAGAGAGAGCAGAGAGCAGAGAGGAAGAGGAAGAGGGGTGCAGGGAGAGAAGAGTGAATATCTAAAACACTGAGCATGTTACGCAACTTCTCTCTCACCAATCTCTGAATTTGAAAAACCTTAAACAGGGATAAGAACAGATATGGCAATGCGTTGCCTAACCCTAAGACGCGTGTAATTTTGAAGGGTGGAGATACAGACTATATCAATGCTAATTACATTATTGGAGCAAAAACCCAATACATCGCCGCTCAGGCTCCTTTGCCCAATACCTTTGCTGATTTTTGGCTCATGGTAACTGCCTCACCCTCCTAATTTGAAGGCTTACGAGTCAGCTAGGCGTTTCTCTCCGCAACCTTTAAAGCTCTTAAATGTGACTGTATATCATTTTACGCTCTTGAAATCTCCTATGGCTCTCATCTTGTATCTTTTCACTCACCAGATATGGGAACAAAGAACTCGTGTTATAATGATGCTAACAAGGTTAGTGTACACTAGTAACATCTCTAAAGCTTTTATCTATCCCTCTCGGCATTTTAGTCCATGTATTGTCAAATAAACTAATTCATCTATGCCTCATCTTAGGTTGACGGAAAATGACAGAACAAAGGCAGAGATTTATTGGCCTCGGAAAGGTGTCCTTGTATTCTCCACACCATATTGCTGATTGCTTGTTTTTTCACCTCATATTTAAAAACAAGACTCATGAGAAAGCATCCAGGGCCGTTATCACGAGCCAGAGTCTGTCCTGGTCAGATGAGCGATGATGTGGGATGGAAGTCCTATGGCAAGATCCGAGTGTGTCTTTTCAAGTCAGGACTATGCGAAGAAGACGAAGAGATAACAATACGCCACTTCCGTCTTAAACACGATGAGGAACCTAATGTACGCCTCCTCAACAGGGTTTTTTGTTGTGCCCTACCGTTTTCATCCTTCAGTGATGAACGAAGCTGTTCATTAAGCTCTCTGTTGTATTGCTGTACAGGCCGAGCACCAGGTTGTTCAGATACACTATACAGGCTGGCCAGACTTTGGCGTACCACAGGACACCAAGACGTTTATTACATTGTTAGAGGTACAGTTAGCCATCTTATTCCCTCTCCATCTCTCTCCTTTGTCTCCTGTTCCCTCTTTTTACAACAAATATAACCACACACACCACACACACCATATTCCTGCAATTTTTCATTTATTGATTACTTCCTTTACCTAATCAGCTGATGGAAGAATTCAATCATGAGAACGCAGTAAAAGAGGCCAATGTACCTAATGGGCCCATAGTCCTGCACTGCAGTGCAGGTTTCTAAATCTCTCTCCTCCCTCCCATCTGCGCGCAGATTATGCTTTCTATAGAATTTACATTTAATTCCTGTGCAGTTACTTACTTTTCTTTCTTTCTTTCTTAAACACAAAAGGTCTGGGCAGGACAGGCACGTTGATAGCTGCCCACATTGCAGCAGAAAAGTTGCAATCTGGGTTGATCATCAACAAAGACGAAGTGGACATAAAACAAATAGTGGCTGCGCTAAGGGAGCAGCGAAATGGGATGGTGCAAACCAAGTGCCAGTACCAGTTTTTGCATGATTTACTAAAGGACCTCTGACCTGCAATGCACCCCCCCCCCAAAACCAAAACCGCCAAAGCAAAGAAGTGCGCGCCTCTCTCTCTCTCTCTTCTCTCTCACACATCTTCATCTTCATCATTATTATCAGTCGTTATTATTGTTATTGGCTTTGTCAGTCAAGCCAATAATGATGCATCTCTCTGCAAATCACCTTTTTTTTGTTGAACTGTGTGGCGTGTGGTGAACTGTTGTTGCATCCATGCCTGCCGCCTGCCTGCATGCGCATGGTGGTGGGATGGATGGGTCGATATGTCATTCTACATGGGCGTTATCATTATGTGTGTTGGTGTGAATGGAGGAGGAGGTGGTGAACATCATCAACAACAACAATGGCCCCGAGATAATCTCTCTGGGCTCTGCCTAAGGTTTTTTAAAAAAAAGCTGTAGTAAAGTTTTCTCTCACCATCAGTATTTATTTATTATTATTATTTATGGAGACAATGTTTCATCATTTTTTTTAAAAAACATGGTGACCATTTTTATTTCTTGTGCTGTGGTCGGCAAAAAACAAGGGGTGAACTGTTTGACAGTTGGAGTAGAGTTGGAGGAGGAGAGGTGGACTGCATCCTTAAAGTGAGCGTGACTCTTGTGGCCGACGCAGGGCCGAGCGGCTCCGGCGCAGTAGCTGCGGCTGAGCCGGCGAAATTTTGGCAGAATTGCTCTCTCACTCTATACTCCACTGGTAGCGCGGCTCGCAAGAGCCCTCCACGGCCCACCACCCCCGATTATTATCATTATTATTTCCATTCTTATATTGAAATAACAATTACAATATATATCTCTATCTCTCTATCCCTCCTCCCGCTCCTCCTCTACTCTACAGTAGCCAGGTAGTCTCAAGCCATATATAGAGCACTTGCTTAGGCCCCTATATTGCATTCAGAAGTAGATGAATGTGCTGCAGCACCTTCACATCAGCACCACCACATCTCTATCAGACGACCTTTCCTCTTCTCATATCACCACTACCACCACCACCACTACCGCAACAATATAACAACAAGAAGAACAAGAACAAACAACAAGCAGTGCTAAAAACAGAAATCAATCTCTCCGTCATCCATCACATAGATAGAGTGTGTAAACTGTTGCTTCTCCTTTTCTCCAGCGCTCTAAAGGTTGATTAAGTCCCCTTTCTACTGGCACTTCAGCTGACAACTCTCCTTTTTCCTTCTTCATCGGCCTACTCATCTGTGGAACCCATTGACCTTTCTCTCTTCACGCTAACCCCAGTGTGTGTATGTTCAGCTCGTCATCCAACAACACCCCAACCCATTTGCTGCAGTTCATTTACTTTTTTAATCATTTCTCTTCTCTTGTCTTCCCTCTGTCATATATCCCTTCAATCCTCCTGCTCTCCAACTTCTAGAGTCACCAAGGCCAACTCCAGTAGCTCAGATTTCTCTCTCTCTTGTATGGTCACCCAAAAGCCAAACAACAACAATTAGAAGCAGAGATGGAGGTTCACTTTTGCTCAAGCTGTTGTGCTGTGTTCTTTGGAGAGGCCTGCCCAGTTGAGGAGCATACATGTGAGACCAAGAGCGTTCACGCGCACTCCTCTGCCCACGAAGACCTGTTCTTTAGGGTGGAGAGCTTCTTCTATTGTGTAAGATGTGACCGCCTATTCAAGAACTCCCAAGGCTTTGCTGGCCACTGCTTGCATCCAGTCCACAAGGCCAGACAACTTGACAGCTCTAGGACAAGACTTCTCAGACCTCTCTTGGAGCAGTTGAAAGGAAGTGTTGGCACCTCCAATTCACAAGAGAAGGGCCAAAAGAAGAAAAGGAAGAAGAAGAGAAAGCTTGACTCACAAAAAAGCAAAGATGAACCGAAAAGTAGAAAGATCAAAGTTTTTAGTCACCAAGAAAAGAAGAGACACCCCATCATATCAGAGCCTAACGGAGACATTTCAATGCTTGCCAATGAGGAGCCCAGTGACCATGTAACTCATCTACCAGAAGTAAAAGGATCTGCCCTGTTGATGCGTCTGGAACCCTGCTTCTTCGACTTGAGATTTCTTTCTGCAGAAGACGATTGTGTTTTGACCTTTCTGACAATGTCTGGCCAGAGCACATCGGCAGTAGCACTCCCATCATTCACCTTCTCCAACATTCAGAACTCCCTACATCCACATTATCAATTCTTCACCTCAGCAATTGTACAGGGTCCTCACTTCGAAGCCAGACTGCCGATTGAGAAGGTCGGTGATGCGCTGTTCACCACCTGCCAGCTTGCTGAGTTTCATGAGTTTGTGATGGCCACATCCCTATCTCCTCTGGTTCAAACACAAGGAGTCCTCTCATTAGAAGTGAGACTCGTGGACGAAGGCAGTGATCCCCCTGTAATGACGAACTCACTGCCCCTCATCTACATTCTAAGTACAACACCTTCTCCACCTTCTGCTTCTCTTCTGTGTTTCTGTTTACTCACCTAGTATTATAATGTTGAATTCATGGCAGAACTTGATCAGAGGAATGTCACCAGAAACGAAAATGAGAGCAGCATTGAAGAGATCAAAAAGAACAAACATGTGGCCCCAGATATGGCGTATGGCCAGAGAGCCCTCCGTGGGACATCACCAAAAGAAGGCCTGATGGATTCCTTGCCTCTGAAATCCGATTTGCATCGCATCCTGAACACTCCAGTTCAGAACCCTGGAGCAAGTAGTCCACCAAAGTCTTCATCGCCTGAACCCCTGCTAAAGGGACTCTTCTCTGTCAATGGCCTGGACGCTGGAGCTGAGTTGGGCACAGGTCTTCGGTGGATCAATCGGCACGACAGGCGCTTCAGAGCCAGCAGGAGGAGCAGCAAGATCAACTTTGTGCCTCTTCAGGACTACGGCTCTCAGGCTCAGGTGCCAGGGCCCACAGAGAGAGTGGTTAGCCTGGAGAGCATTGATTGAATTGATAGTGCATCCATCATCATCATCTTCTTCATAGCTCTGTGTACAGTGTGTGGGTGTGTGGGTGTGTGGGTAAGAGTTCATCTTGTAGATGTGCCTGTGTGTAGAGAGAGAGAGAGAGAGATACACAAAATAAATGAATTCATTCGATTTCCAAAATAAGTTAATTCAATCCCATCCTCACTCACTCACTCACCCAAACTAATGTTGCGGTGTGATGATGGTTTAAAAGTGCCAATGTGTGAAAATATGTACTGTTTGTACACATTTTGCCCAGATTGTGCTCCACCCTCCAGTTGCACGACATCCCCTTCTCAATAATAAGCGTTTATTTTCTTCAACACAAAAAAAAACCTAAAAACCTTAAAACCTGGAAACTCAGTTTTTCAACAAGAAGTGGTGTGTGGGTAAACTCATTCATTGCCTTCTTCTTCTTCTTCTTTCTTTTCTTCTCCTCGACATTCATAAATATTAGGAGGAGCCCCTGATAATGTGTGCTATCTGTTGACGGGCGAACCGACGTGCAGGCAGCCAAGAGCCGAGGAAGGCCACCGCCACAGAAAGACAGAGCACGAAGCCAAACAAACCACTGGGAAAGTAAAACACAAGTGGCAGCTCATTGAACAGAGAGTACTGCAAGGTCAATGTGAATGCCACCAACATGCCTGTGTGTGAACAAAGTTTGGTTGGTTGTTATGATAAATGGACGTATATATATATTCCTGGTGTAAGTCCCCATTAGAGTTACCTATGGTGGTGGCAAGGGTGACAGAAGTGATCACAATGGCCATTGCCTCGCATATATAGACTGCCATCACCTCTCGGACCTCAACAAAGAAACAACAAATTAGTATTCCACTATCTGCTGAGCCAAAGGGACTCTGGAATGCTCTTGAAGCGCCCCAAAGCCGCGCTCTAGCATTTGCGGTTAATTGTTCTCTGTCCAGACTAGGGGTAGCGGGGTTACCGTAAGGCCAATGGCACGGAGAACTCCAAACTCCCAAGAGTTCTCTTGTACGTTGCTAGTGAATGAGATCCACAAAACAAAAAAACCCAACAGTACTGCTATGGCGGTCACTTTAGGGTTTGAGAATGGGCGCAACGCGCAGGTCAGATCAAAACAATAAGTGTAAACCTTCTGTGTGCCTCAGTGACGTACCAACATAGGAGAACAGACTGAGAAGGTCGAGAGCAAATTGAGCAGCTGCGACCACCTTTGTCGTATCAGCAACGAATATGTCGTCATGCTTCACAAAATTCTTGAGTCCATTAACTACGAACTCTCTCTCATCTTGAGACAATCCGTCTCTTAACTTCACAATCAACTTTGCTTTGTCTGGTCTTTCTGAAGGTTCTTGCAACTGTAAAAGGATTGCGTTAAGTTGAATTCATGGAAGTGACTGAACGTTTTGAAGAGCCTACCCATTGTTTGGGAATGGGAAACTTGGTATGCTTTGAAGCCTCATATCTTTGCTCATTTATAAGCTTTTGGAGATAAACAAATGACTCCATTGAAACGAGTACTGGCTGTCCCTCTGTTGCCAATAGCTTCATCCATGTAAAGAAAAAACCTGGCAATATAATTATATTAAAATCCATTCATCTTTCTCTGCTCTCTGATAATCTATCAAATTTACCTGGCAATTTGCTTACAAAAGCCCTAGGCTTCACCAGTAGCATGAATGTTGAGGCATAGGCAGTCTCTGTCAATCTGAACCTGACTGCCAGCTTTCCTGGCTCCCCTATGTACATTTGAAGACCATTCTTTTTGCACCATCAATCCAATTGTGAGAAAGAAAATTAGAGAAGAGATAAAATAGAGGAAGAGTATAGGTATCGCACATGAGCCGTTGATGCGATGACATCGATATATTGAGAGTAAGTAGTGTTTGCGTCCTGAAGTATGTAAGTCTTCGGCCTCCACGTCTGCGCGCAGTTTATGATTTAGTATCAGATATTCCAAGTGTTATGTTTAGACAGATGTACCGGTATCTCATGGCCGGTGCCCAGCTCGAGAGGGACCTGATACTTCCTCTCATCCCAGCGCGTTACAGCTGAGAAGTCGAAATAATGGTTCAATTGCAGGATAGTACAGAATGTACTGCAAGTAGAATCGTGTTTACCTTTGCCGGTGTCAGTATACAAGCTTTTAATAATATTGTCCTGTCCTTTAGGTGTTTTGGCATAATTAAACTGCTTGTCTTCCGCTGATACCATTAAATATTGATCAAAGGCCGTCTCTAAGTATGTTTCATCCACCCCATAAAGGTGCTTCATGATCCATAAGTATTGGAGAAATTAGTCGTTGATAAATACAACCAACCACAATTTCGTGAGCTGATACGCACTGTACTTCCTTGTGGATATCCTGCCACTGTAGACATATGGGGGAGGTCATTGCCAGGAAGCTCGTGCAGCCCAAAGGTGGCATCTATCAAACAGTTAATGGTAACACCAAATAAAATAATCCAACCTCAGCTCTTATCCTTTGGCCTGTTGTAAAAAAAGGATACAGCTAAAGGATTGAACAAGTTTATCTTTTCCTGTATGTGCCCTTAGGAATGGAGTCATGTTATTCTCGTCAAGCGGATGGTTTGGTGAAATCGATTGTATCACAATATCAGATCCGCTCAGTACTTTGATATCGGCTAACACTGCATTGGTCTGCAAGTAGAACACAGTAGATGAAAAGATACTACAACAACCACAAATTATTAGTATGTTTTGAGATCACAAGAGATGGTGGGAAGAGGTACATGAAAGCTACGACTGTGGTGAACATGAGAGCAGTCTTTCTGTTTCGGTCTCTGTGGGCAGACAATCCCTTGCGCACTAACGGCTTAAGCTTGCGTAATTTGCCCCACATCATTACGTGGAGGACCCACTTCTCCAGACCCATTTGTACAACAGAAGCCACAGCTGCCAGACCAACAACCATGCCTGATATTGTTTATGAATTAATGATAATGAAGCTTCTTTTAAATTACTCATTGCTTAAATACATGCCTAGCAAAGTGGAGTTAAGAAGACCGATAAATAGTTGCCAGTATTCATATCTGAAGGCCATGGGAACCACGTAGATAAGGCAAAAACCAAACAGGATCATAACCACTGACCACACAATCTGTTCAATCGATATCCCCATATGTTCTAATCGTGTAATCCGGATCTTTTTCAGATTACAAAGAAGTGGTTAAACGATGTTTGAGAGAACAAAATAGGCGATGGGTGTACCATTGTCTCGCTGAACCGTTGATGATAAATATCCAATGCATCTCTCAAAGTGCGCGATAGAGCACGCTATGTAAGATGATTTGCTTTAGAATGCAGATCATAAAAATAACAAACATCGACATGTAAACCTTGTGACCTACCCTGATAGGTATGATGTTAGCAAAGAAGGGCATAATGAAGCCTATTGCTACACCAAGGCCGAGAGATGTGGTAGTGAGAGACAGATCTACATCAGTTGCAGAAAAGGAAGCTATCACCCAAGCAACAGGAGCGTTCAACAAAAATCCAATTACTATGCCAACTCCAACACCAGGGATCGAATAGTATAATGCCTGTTGTCCCCAGTTAACGGAGAGTTAATAAACGGGGGTTCTTGTAATGCGTACCTGCATGGTGAGCAACTGAATCAAAGAATTTTGCTTGAGTCCAAGCGCTCTCAGCATCCCATATTCGTATGTCTTCTCCTCTATGTTTGATAGCAGCAGAGAATAAATCACTGTTATTGCATGCAGCAACAAGATAACCACCAAGCCCACAAATATCTGTGGTTAAGTGAACGTTAGTACTTTCGATTTAAACATTAATGTTAAAAGAATGGTATCACCTGATCTAGGAATGCACGAGGAACATCCGCAGCGGTAAGGAAAACGTTGATGGGTAGTTCAAACTTGGCTTTTAGGTCCAGGCCTAACGCCATAGAGACCTTAAAGAAACGTACATTAGCCTTGACCATTGCAACGAAGAATAGAAGGTGATATCTCGTACTTCATTTGTCCATTTAATTAAACCATTATCTCTGCCTTGCTTATCCATCATGTAAGTCTGCAGACGATCCTTCATCTGAATAACAATAATGGGGGCATAATCCTGCAGAGTAAAACCATAAGTAACCTATATGTAAACCCAATGTGAACAGGAAAGGTGCATACACTAATTGGAAAGTTTAAAAGAAGAAGATTGACATTATCTGGCAATGGAACAGGAGGAGTATATCCAGGAATTTTGCCCAAGATGGCTCCAATCAGTTTGGGATTCTGCTGCACTCCATAAGGAAGCCTTCACACAAGTACATCATATCAGCACAGAGTTTTTTCTTATGAGAGATAATGGGCTGTACCAATCCTTGAAGAGTAGAAAAGGGATGTATCTGGCCTCCATTATCACTACAGTACCCAGCATCGATGGCCATTTGCCTTTTGGATCTTCAACTTCACCCTCCACTGCAGGACCCAAATGTGTCAGATTACTGTTGGAGAAGTGATTGTGTAAGAAAGTACCTTGAACCTCGGTAGTGAAGCGGAGGAGGTGCTCAGGATTCTTTCCATTCTTCAAGAAGATCTGATTGAATATTTCATCGATCATGTCATCTGTTAACAACTATTATTGGTAGTAGGAAGAAAATATGTTATGAATGATGACAAGGTGCAATCAAAGCTTGGTTACCTGATTTAGATTAACATGCACAATGTCTTGGCCTCCATTTTGGCTCTTAATGGCTAGGATAATAGCTCTGACCAAAGAGCTGGGTAAAGTCACATTCAAGAGACTCTCTTTCAAATGTTGAAGGTTAGGAATATTGGAACATAAAGTGATATTATTTGAAACAACGCTTGATTTTATCTTACCCAACTGCTGCTTAACTCGCTGGGGATTGGATAAGTCCAGGTCAAGAGATTGACCCTCCAGCATATCTCTTATTGAATCCCTAAACAGTCGGCGCACAGTCTTCTCCACTTGACCAGCCGCCAGGGGTCCTCCTAAATCCTGAAAAAAAAAACCGTAAGCGAGCTGCGTGAGAGGAAGGATGAGATTAAAAGAAAGGAGAAGTAATGATACGCCAGCGAGGGATTGTATATCGATAGTGAGGGAGACCCGGTCTCCACGGCTTGCTCCTATCTCACGGATGAGTGGTCCAGACATATAGGCCTCTCTTTCTCCCAACGGGCCCAAGTCCCACGAACGACCCAATCCTATTTTCTAGATATGAAAATATCCATAAGAATGAGACAGTAGTGCAGAACTTATTCTTCTTGGTTAGGTTCTTCAAATAGGCCAAACAAAAAAAACCTTTTCTTTTGCTGAATCAATCACGAGAATGATTGCAGAGGAGTTCTTCTGTGGATAGTAGCGATTTCCAACTCGTCCTAACAAAGTCCATCTGGGAGCAACTCCTTTGATAGGGGAGTTCAGTACTAAATCACCTTGCTTAATCCAGCAACTTTGTTAAAGTTGGCCCACCTGCAACAGATGAAATAGAGGCTAATCGCCTCTGGATTTCTGTTCCATTAAGAAGAGAGTTTTGCTGCCTCAATTCTTTACCTTCTAAGAAGTTATTCATTGAAAGAACACATCAGATTTATATTCCTGTCTGTGAATAACCGAATAATACAAACCATGTAGGGAGTCTGGCTGTACAATAATTTCAGTAGTTAAGTCTGGTGTTAAAACCTTGATAACAAGAATTGTGTTGATTAGTCGTAAGGCCTGTGCTTTTCTCCTCCTTAGTAACCTGTGAGCAGCACTTAGAATATTAATATTTCTTACCAGGTCATATTCCCCAACAGTATTCTCAGCGAGCTTGATAAAGATCAGAGGAGCCTTATTTACAGCGGTTACAATGCATCTGGATATGAAAAGATAGGAATAAGAGTGGTTAAAGAAGAAAAAGAAGTTGGCTCTTTTGAAAGTACACTTACACCACAGCACTGACAGCGATCATTATTGTGATTATGGCGACCATTAAATTCCTTCTGTTCTTATAGGAATCTCGAATTATATAACTCAAAGAAACCCACATATCTGAAATAAAGTAAAGCAAGAATGCCCACTTGCTCCCCTGCCATGTGCAACAACAAAAGGATAAGAACTCAACAACAGAAGATCAGAATCTTTGGTGCTATCATGTGACAAAAAAAAGGAAGGAAGATAATACAGCATTAGAGGCATCTTGTGTATCAGGAATATCTATTTCACGACCTTCTGCTGATGTTAATTCAAAGTAATACTCGTCGATGAGATCATCCTAGTTGTGTGCATTGCGAGAGAAGAGGGAAGAGAGATTGTGAGCCACAAGCCCAATATGGAAAGACCATGAATTGCATTTCATTGTTTGTGTTATTGGGTGGAGAGGGAGTTTATGTACATCAGTAGAGGTTGGATTGACGAAAGGGAAGCTTTCTGTTGTGCTTGACCCTATTGCAGGCGTCCTTCCATGGTTACCCTTTCTTCCTCCACGGCTTACCGTTGAGATGGAGCTTGAAGAAAAGAAGAGAGAAGAGAGTGAGGATGAAATGAAAGAGTGAGATTCCTCTTCCTCTTCCATCTCTTCATCCTCGCCTCCTGCATTCAGCAGCGTAATGGCTTCAGTCTGTGCGAGAGAAACAAATTTAAAATAATAAGAAAAAGAGGAAAAAGTTTGTTAAGAGAGGGCAGAAACAAAGGTGGTGGCAAAGCTACATGCTTGTCATGTTTGTCGTTGTTGTGGCCCCACATGTGCTGTGCAAGCAAAGTGTTGCTGTTTAATCCTTTTGCTGAGACGATCTATTGCAGTTGTGGAATAGAACTAATCAACTTGGATCACTTCCAACTACAACAATATGCAGCAACAGCAATTGGCAGCAAAAATGAATGTCCTATTCGCAGCAATAAAGCATAACTTTGGAGGAGCAAAGGTGTGTACAGAAAAAACAACAACAGCTTGCCAAAAAAAAAACATAAACTGGCCAGCCACCAAGGTTCCCTGATCTCATTGCCCCCCCCCCCGCTTTTATATGAAAGGAGGAATGGGAAGAAGAGGCGCCGCAACATTTGGCACACACATGGCAGCTCTCTCCCTCTCTCCGCACTGCAATCACCCAGAGCACTGTGCAACGCTAGCTTAAATTTCGGCGGAGAACACAGAGTGTGTATCAATTATTTGATTTCCTATTGGTCTTACTACTTGAATGATCCAATCACAAATCAATAAACTCCCTTTTGAATTTTAATTGGCTGTCATGCTTCATTCTTTTTTCTGTCTCTTTGCCAAAGCCTTGAAACCGGGAAAAATTGGGGATACCTGATGTCACGATGCCCGCCCTCTTACTCCTTTTCTCGGTTGTTGTTGAGCACCACACCACCAAGAGGAGAGAGGGAGAAGGGGCGGTTCTCAGCAGTGTAGCGCACTACACTAACCATTGATTTTCCTTCCTTCTCTCTTTTCTGATCTTCAGACCACTCTTCACTAATCAGATAGAGGTATGAGACGGATTTAAACGCCCTTTCCTTTATCCCTTTTTTTTTTCCATTTCACCTTGGTCAAGGGGGGGAAGAGAGAACTCTCAAGTATCTTAAATTGAACTTGTCCATAGGGATGACCTTTGATACCGTAACCTCAGACCCAAAGCTAACACTAGAGGGGCTTTGGGTCCTAGTTTCGTCTTATCTGGGCACATTTTGCTTACTCGTGAACTGGCTGCACCCAGCCTTCTCCTTTAATGAGATATTCTTCTTCTCAATAACCTTTGGCAGCTATTTGTTCACCTGGTTGTGCCTTCTTGTCCAAGGCTTCTGGTACGTTTCCTCCATATCTCTGTTTCTCTCGTTTCGCCCCTCTCACGCTCAATCTTTCTTATTTGTTGTGGCTCACTTCTGAGAGAGTCCATCTCCGTTGGTTTCTTATCCGCCTAAATAGAGTACTCTTTTTTTATTCTCTAATCTGAGGTTTTGTCTTCTTATTAAGGTATGGAGAATTCAACGAGCAGGGCATCCTGATAGTAAATGCTTTTTTCACCATGTTGATCATTCTTCTCTCCAAGTCATGCATCAAGAGGATGAAGCTGGCCTATTCCACATACTGCTTCACTAGTTCTTCTACGTCTGTAGTTGGCTCAGGTGAACCATTCTGTCTTGCTGCCTCACCTTTGTACACCTGTACAAACGATTATCTTCCTCCCTAACTTCAGATATGTCGCTCACCTTACCTAGGCAAAACCAGCACTTCTTTCTCTCTGGCCTCAGTTTTGAAAGATTTTGCAAATAATGGTCAAGGGCTTCTTTTCTACGTCTGCTCGTTTGCATTCTTTGCAATGCTTTACACTCTTTATGACCACCATTCCCTGAGCATAGATCCCAACGACATGGCTAGCTATTCTGGTGGCGGCTGCTGGTCTGATTTCCCCTTTCATCTCAACATTGTCAACTCTCTCTTGCACGGAGCGAATCAACAATTCAGGTATTCACACACATATTACTGAATTCGTTCTGAATGTATTTATTGCTCTCCTAACTATTACAACCAACTCCACATAGACCATGGGCGTTGAACAACCCAATATTTTCAGGGGTATCACTTACCTATACGCTTTTGCCTGACTATCACTCTGCGGTGTTGGCCAAAGCTGGCCTTTCTATTCGCCACGCTTTCTTCATCCCGGGATTGCTTCTTTCATGGTCCATGGTGTGCCTTCTGTACTTCTACACCTACAGATTCACCGAGGTATGTTTTCTTTCTTCATCCCTCTAGAGATAATACGAAAGCCAACCAGATTCGTGTACTCTATTTTATCTAATTTTCTTTTATCTTCTTATCAGGGAAGCAAAGCTGCAAGCTGGCTAGCTCCTCTTTTTGTCTGTTTTTCAGGTAATTTTTTATATACACACATGAATGAGCTGTGTGAAAAATAATGCTGATGATGGATATCTACCATATCAGGTGGTGTTGGTTTTTATTCTCTGTTCACATTCTACGGCTTCTCGTGGCAAAACATTTTGGATAAGGATCTCGCCCAGCATTGGGAATACGGAGAGATTTTTTGGTTTCAAACAATCACCCACGTTGTGATCCCACAGCGTCCCGGTAAGCTCCCTTTCCTCTCTTCTCCTTTATTTTAAGGAGTTGTTGGGACCTTTTCAACTGACTTTTCTTCTTGCTGGCAGCGCTTTATGGCTACCCTGCAGTTTTAATGATTCTGCTTCTATTCTGGACGGCAACAACTTCTCCATCCGTGCATACGCTCACTCTTAATGAAAAGAGGCGCATGTTCATAACCGCAGGGCTGATGGCAGGCACGTATTTCCTCACCTTTTATCACTCAGGTAAATGAATTGTGCTAACTAAACTACTACTGTCCATCGGATCAGGCATGATACCATTGGCTTCAGCGCATGCATACATAGGTGTCATGGCTATACTGGGCGTATATGCCATCACCGAGTGCACCAAATGGGTCAATGACCCCTTCTACTTCCTCAACTGGCTTCGTTTTGGGCTGCCAGCAACTATATTGGCCTTTCCTCAAATGGTCTTCTTTGCACAAAGAGGTAAGTTTGCTTTGTGCCTAAGTGCTCCAGTTTTAAAAGGACAGCTTTTTTGGTTGAAATGCACAACACACAACGTACAGGAAAGGAGTGGGGTTTTGCACAGCTAAACCCTCTGTGGAACGACCAGTCCATGTCAGGTACCGGTAACCCGGTGGCCTTCTGGTTATGTTCGCTGGGTCTGTTCGTACCGCTGAGCTTCGCCATGATCTACTATCTGAACGCCAAACAGAGACAGTTCTACCTCGGGTTCATTGTGTTGTTCATCTTTGGCAATTTGTTCCTATTGCAGCCATGGACGAAGGACAACATCAAGC
>CDFI01106317.1:0-13166 GCA_000826405.1 Acanthamoeba divionensis | reverse complement strand
TTCCAGTACCTTGAAGAAGATTCCATTCATCACATACTTGATCCCTCCAGCAATTCCACCCTTTGTTCTGTCTGGCATAAGCGCACCAGTGCCTAGATCATGATATATAAGAGAGAGAATCTGTTTGACCCTTTTTTTTGATCTGTTGATGTGCACAATTGCAAGATTTTAAGTGTTAAATTTATACTTTACCAGAAGAAGCAAGGATATGGTGGACAGCCACCTGTGCTGCACAAGCAGAGAACTCTTGACAAAGCCTAAATGCCTTCTCCTTCATAGATTAATGTTCACCCCCCCCCCAAATAAATAAGTTACATCTTTGGAAGAAGAAGACGAAGAATGATCATTAATTCATCCTTCAGTTCTTGTCTGGGCAACTGATTTTATGTATCAACTGAACTGATTGTTCGAAAAATCAGTCAAGTGAAAAGAAAAGATCAGTCAACAACAATCATCACCTGGGTGGCAAGCTTGCTCTCTGCATCATGACCACAAGCACTGAAAGAATGCTGCTGATGCTGATGCTGCAATTCCTCCAAGAGGCTCTGGAAAAGATTATTCCAGTCAGGAGGAGGAGGAGCAGGCTGCCCTCCTTCGCCTTTCTTCTTCTCACGCTGCATCTCTTCCAATTCCAAAAATCTCAAATTGTGTGTCAGTGTGTTGCGTTGCGCGTTTTCACACACAGAACTTAGCGTTTCACGCCAACTCCCCCCCCCCCATCGCCCAACATCTGATCAGAGATGTTGGAGATCTGTCATCGTTTTGGATCATCAGGGTGGTGGTGGTGGTGATGGTGGTAGAGCCGCTTGTGGTGCTGGCCATGTGTATAGCTGTCATTGGGATCATCGTCATCAGATGCAGTATCAGCAGTGCCAGTCGCTTCTTCTTCTTCTTCTTCTGCATGAGAAGGATTCTCGAGGCCTTGATGGTCATCGTCATCGTCGTCGTCGTTGATCGTTGAGAAGTCGATTCGGTTGGCAGAACTGTTCACCAGCATCTTATGCTGCTGACTGAAAAACGGAATGAGAGAAATAGATTAAATATTTCTGATCTTCCTCTCTCTCTCTCTCTCTCTCTCTCTCTCTCTCTCTCATACACACACACACACACACACACACACAGAGGCTTATGACCTCTGCTCTCTGCTTGTGTTTATATATAAATGGGATAGTAATGTGTACTGTTTGATTAGAATGACGAGACGGAGGAATTGCACAGAATACCGAAAAGCAAGAAGGAAGACCGAAAATAGATCTTCCACGCTCTCCTGTAGACCAGACGTTTGTAAGCCTTCAACGATGCACATATAGTATCTCTGCTATGCTCATTTTGGGAACGCCTTGTGTATTCTCTTCTATCCTCTCTCCATAACCAACTACCGCTATCATCTCTCTCGTTATCTCTCGTTATCTCTCTGATCTCTCTTCTCTCTCCAGGAGGGGAAAGACCTTAGAGTGTCCTGGAGAAAAGTAAATGGTGAGGCTGCCTACACTAAGGACTGCTATAATGACATCAAAAAGATTACTGGGTGAAGACAAATACACCTTTTTAAAAGAGGGGAAAGGGAGATATTAGTGAATGGTTCTTTGGTAAACAAACATTGTGGAGCAAAGAGGATATAGAAGAGACACGTCTAAGGCTCTCTCTGCTCTCTCACCTCTTATTTCATACCTGAGGCCTTAATATTGCACACTTGATGGCTATCTCGGCGATAAGGCACCCATTGACGAAGAGTTCCAAGCTTTGGAAGCCCCAGTGTGCAGGACTAGTGAAATCCTCAGTTAAGGGTCACAACTATGTGGAGCAGCATGCGAAAATAAACAGTTTGTGTAGAGTTTGAAGTGGACAGTGTGCACGGGGAAGGGGAATCGATCAGGATACTATCCAGACTTGGCTCTTATGATCTTAGCACGTAGAGAAACGGAAGAGGAAGGAGTCTTGAGTAAGAATTAACAGTTTGGTGGTGCGGGGGGGGGGGCAGCTACCCAAACAATAAGGAAAATGTTGATCAGGACAACCACAGCATAAAATATCGAGTAAGTGGTTGAATTGAAGAATCTGATGATGCTGTTGGAGAGCTTATTTCTCCATGTCAGCGGCCTCAGCACAAACTCGTCGTAGTAGTCGTTGTTCGAAGCTTCTTGTTCAAACGTAGTGAATGTAGAGGAGGAAGAAGAGTGATGGTGCATCTCTGCATGAATGGACGGAGCGTCCTCAGGCAACGTCGCAGTTGGAGACTCTTCTCGTTGTCTTTCTGGGCACGTATCGTCCATCTCTCATTCACTCATCACTTGTGCCACCGCAAAGGCAACCCCCCCCCACTGGAAGCAGACAGAAGAGCACAGAAAGATGCAGAAAAGTCTTGAAAATCAACGAAACCAAAAAAGTTTTTGATTTTATTCGAGGAAACCAAATTCTACGTAGAAAAGTGGTTACACCAAACATGGTTAACATTTATATACATTTACACACAAAATGCAAGGATGTAAAAATAAAAGTTTTGTATTTATATTTATGTACATTTACACACCGGCTCTCACAGATCGTCACCACCATCCACAGTGCACTCACTGTTCAGATCAGTAAAATCGGCATAGGACAGGTCGTTGTCAATAGCAACACCAATATTAATAGCATCGTCGTCGTCGTCACCATCGTCACCATCATCAACGACGGCGCCATCATCAAAGCCACCATATAAAGAGGATGAGGGGGGGACCATCACTCGTTCCATCCGGTCTGTGAGTGTCGTCATTCTCGTGTTACGTCTGGAGACCGTCGAACGCGCCCTGCGAGATACGAATTTTGTGAGTTTTAAGTAAAACAAAAAAAAAACAAAAAAAAACATCTTAACATCTTCTTAACATGATCTTAATTTCTTCAAATATATATATATATATATATATATCCTCCTTATATATTATTAATAATAATGATGGTACCTTGCACTCAGCAGTAGCGATGAGGAGGAAGGCGTCGAGCAGACAAGGCTGGTCATCTCATTGTCATTGTTGTCATTGTTGTTGTTGTTGTTGTTGTTGTTGTTGGCATTGGCCTTGCTGTTCTCTTTGCTCTCCTGCTGCTGCAACAGGCGCAGTTGCCTTTTGGCCTTCAGCGCACTGGCGGTCGCGCTTCCCTGTGCTGCTGCTGCTGAGTGAGCGGCGGCCGTCGAGGTCTTCTTCTTTCTGTTGCTGAGATAGAGGCTCGCGTTTTGCTGGTGCTGATGCCTGACCGCAGACGATCCTACCAAACATATAAATTTCAAATTAGTTCTTAACATTCAATCATATATATATATATAAGATGTTAAGCTTGTTAGACATATTGGAGGACCATACCTGGTGTGGCGAGAATGGAATGGGAGTGGGCAGCTGACGACATGGATAGATTGAGGTAAGGGCGAGAGGCCTCCCTCTTGAGGGCAGCAATGATCTTTTCCTGTTCGGTGATGCGGGTCAGCAGGGCGGCGTTCTGTTTCTTGAGGTCGTGGTTCTGCTCTGTCACTTTGGCGTGATGCCTGATCTTCTGCTTCTGATTTGCACTAAAGAAGATTCGAAGAAAAAAAAGAAAAGAAAAGTTGTTGAGCACAATGGTAGGCGAAAGAGAGAACTCTTTGGAGTTAAACAACTTTGAGAGAGAGAGAGAGAGAGAGAGAGAGGAGAGAGGAGAGAGAGGAGAGAGAGGAGAGAGAGGAGAGAGAGGAGAGTTCAGTTTTGTTTTTTTTTAAAAAACAATCAACTTACTGTCCCACGAGTTTGGCGTTTTCTTCTCTGACTTCCTTGACGATGGCCTCCAGCTTGTTGTTCTCCACTTTCAGTTTCTTAAAGTCCGTCTTGAGGTCAGACGGCTTGCCCAGCCTCGCGGCTTCTTCTCTGCTGCGCCGCTTCTCTTCCTTCTCCGCGAGCCGCTGCTTCTCTCCGCGCCTGTACTCCTGCAGCTGGGCCTTGGCTTGGGCCAACTCTCGCTCGATCCACTTGTTCTTGCTCTCCAGAATGTTCTGGTTGGCTTCAGACTCGCTGATCGTCCTCTCCTCGCTGAGCTTGGCCTCTTCGGCCAAATCAAAGTAGTCCGCTTTGAGTTCGTCGTACTGAGTCTCCTTGTCCTTCAATAGGCGCTCCAAGGAGGCCATCTGGTCTCCCACTTGGCTATAGCGCGCTTCAATCCGTTCGCGCATTCTCATCTCGCTCTCTCTGCTTTCCTCGGCCTCCTTCCTCAGTCGCTGCTCCAAGGCAAATCGGTCCTGCAAGCCGTCTCGTTCCTGTCTGATGTCCTCATGCGCGCTTTCGCTCTGCGCGAGTCTATCCTTCAATCCAAAGACTTCAACTTCATACTTGAGCTTCTCTTGCTTGCGTTCTTCGTCGAGCCGTTCCTTCAGAGCCCTCAGCTGACCCATCTGTTCTTCTCTCTCTGCTCTCTCCGCTGCCGCCTGTCGTTGAACGGATTCCATCTCTCGCGCAAACGTCTCTTCGAGTCTGGCCAGCGACTCTGTCATTTCCGACAACTCGTTTTCCTTTCTCTCCTTTTCCTCCATCACTCTCTCCAACTGGTCGCTGAGCTGATGCACTTGAGCGTCCTTCTCCTCCTTCTCGCTGACCAACAATTGCCTTTGCCCATTGAGGTCTCTTATTTCTTCTTCACTTCTCTCCTTCTCTTCTTCAATCCGCTGCACTCTGTTCAACACTTGCTCGAGCTCTTGCCCAAGTGTCTCCTTTTCAGCTTGAAGCTGCGCGTTGTCCTGCCTGAGCTCTGCTATTTCAATGGCCTTCTCTTTCTCGAACCTTTCTGCACTCTCCGTCAAACTGCAGAGCGCTCTCTCCGTTGAAGCTTTCTCGGTCTCCACTCGCTCCTTTGCCTTCCTCATTTCCTCAAACTCTCTTTCCTTCTCTTGCAACTTCCTTTCAACCTTCGCTTTGGCCGCACACAAGTCCTCGATCTCTGCTTCCCGTTGGCTCTTCTCAGCTTCGATCAGCTCTTTGGACTCTTGCAAGCTTTTCAATTCCTCTGTTTTCTGATTCCTCTCACGTTCGATTCCATCCCTTTGCTCTGTGACCGTCTCTATTTCCCTTTGCATTCGCTCAATCTCCATTTCGGCCACCTCCTTAGCAGACGTTGTGGTTTCCAGCTTCAGCTCCAAGTCTCTCTTCTGCTCTTCCTCCTTTTCCTTCAGCTGAGTCATTGATGCCAGGCAGGCCTCAACGTCCTTCCTCATCGTTTCTTCAAGACTTTTTTCTGCTATCACTCCTTGCAACGTCTGTTCTGAGGTTACTCGTTCCTCCTCAAGAGTTTGTTTTAATTCCTTCAGCTCCTCTTCTTTCAAGCTGTTGTCCTCATTCAGTGTTTCGTTTATCCTCACAACATCATCCAACCTTGTCTCCAGCTCTTTCTTTTCTTCTTCGATCCTCTCTTTGGCATGGATCACTGAGCCTAGTTCCTCTTCTTTCGCTTCTTTCTCTGCTTCGAGCTGTTCTTTCTTACGCTGCAAGCTGAGCAGCTCAGCCTCAAGTGTACTCTTTATCTCCTCTAACTTGTCCTTGTCGTTGGCCATGGCCTCTAGCTCTCTCTCCTTCATAGCCTTCTCTTCTTCGATTGTATGTTTGGCTTTCATCAGCTCCTCAATCATTCTTTCCCTCTCCCTCTTCTCCTCCTCTATTCTCTCCTTTTCTTTGATCGTCTCAGTCAGCTCGCACTCAAGGTTCACCGCGCGTTCATCCAAACACTCTTTCTCTCTTATTGTGTTGGACAGCGCCGATTCGAGTTCTCCTCTCTCGACCTCTAAAGAGTTTTTCTTCTCTGTCATTTCCTCCAATTCAACGATTGTTCTCTCCTTCTCTTGTTCTACTTGCTGCTTAAGGATCTTGAGCTCATCGATGTCATTCTCCAGTCCCACTTTTGCTTTTTCCAGCGCTTCGTTCTGTTGTACCATGCTAGTCAGCTCAGCCTCAGTCTTTCTATTTTCTTCGTCCAACGAGGCATATCTGTCCAGGCTCTTGGCCAATTCAGCTTCGGTCTTCAGTCTTTCCTCTTCGATGACAGACTTTTCTTCGCGTAATGCCAATACCTCTGCTGCCTTCATATCCCTCTCACTGGTTACAAGAGCAATCCGCTCAGTCATTTCAGCAATCTGCTTCAGCATGTGGCCATTTTCAACAGTAAGCGAGTCCCTTATGTCTTCCAGCTCCGAGACCTTGAGTGTAATCTCTTTCAGCTTTTCCTCAAGAATCTCTTCTTGCTTCTTCATCTCTACGAGCTCTCTTTCTTTTTCCTGCAGTTGAAGTTCCATCTGTTGTTGTAACTTTGACAGCTGCCTTTTGTTATCCTCTCTTTCTTCTTCCAAACATGCGTTGAGATGCTGCAATTCTGATTCACATTCTTTCAGCTGCTCCTCAACCTAACAACCAACAATCAAAGTAATAAGATTACACCCACAATGCTAATAACATGTAACTGGTGCATTAAAATAAAATACCTCTTCCTTTCTTTTGGACAAATGCTGCATCTCCTCATTCTTCTGCAGTTTGCTTGCCTCTAGCTCCTCGATCATCTTGGTCATCTTCTCAAGCATCACCCCTTTCGCGGCGTTCTCTTCTGACAAACTCTCATTATTTGCAACGAGCTTCCTCTCCTTTTCAATGCTGTCCTCCAACTTCTGCTTCAATTCTAAGAGCTCCTCATACTGGTTCTTCAAATCATCTTCCATCATTTCAGACATTTGAGTCATGTGCTCAAGCTCTTTCTCTGTGGATTCCTTTTCCTGTGTGATCTGTTCCTGGATACCCTTTAGCTCTTTGATCTCGCACTCCAATTGGCTCTTCTGTGCTTCTATTCCTTCTTTCTGTTCAAGGATTTGTTGCAACTCTCTTTCTTTTTCCTCGCTGTCTTGCTCCATTTTCTTCTTCAGTCCAACGATCTCTTCCTCCTTTTGTTTTTGTTCCTCTTCAAGATCCTTGTTCATCTCGTGCATCTGTTTAAGCTGTTCTTCCAAGAGTGCCTTTTCTTGCATCAAACGCGAGTGCATCGCTTCCAACTCTTTTCCCTTATCAGTTAATTTGCCTTTCAAACACATTTCGATGCCCCTCAGTTTGTCTGTCTCTTGCTGCTCTGCCTCCAACAGTGTGACTGTTTCACTGAGCACGTTTTCTTTTTCCTCAGCGACTGTCCTCATATCGTCAAGAATAGTTTCCAGTTCCTTTAACAGACACTCCTTTTGGCTCTTCTCAGACTCAAGTTCGTCTCTCTCTTGTATGACACCCGCCAGCTCTGCTTCCTTCGATTTCATTGCTTCCTCCACCTTTTCTTTCTCTTCCTTGATTTGCTGCAACTCCTTTTCCTTTTCATCCTTTTGTTGCTCCAAAGTTTGATTCAGCTCCTTCATCCCTTGAAGCTCCTTTTCCTTTTCATCCTTTTGTTCAACCACGAGATCCTTCCACTCTCTCATTTCTTCAAGTTCTCTTTCTTTCACCATCTTGCTTTCATCCACTTTAGCCTTCGATTCAAGCACCTCTTGCAACTCCTTTTCCTTCTCTCGGTTCTCATCTTCTATTCGCTGCTTGGCCGCAATCAACTCTCCCAATTCCCTTTCTCTTGCCCACTTTTGCTCCTCAGCCTTTTCTTTAAGGAACACGACTTCTCCTAGCTCCTCTTCGGTCCTTTTCTTCTCAGCATCTACCCTTTCCTTCTCTACGAGAACTCCTGTAAGCTCTCTTTCCACGTTCTCCTTTTCGCTGGCCAACGTTGCATATTGCTCCATCAAATTCAACAGCTCTTGCTCTTTGGCAACCTTTATCGCTTCTATTTCATGCTTCGCGTTTGTAATTTCTTCTAGCTCCTTCTCCTTTATTCTATTTTCCTCCTTCAATCTCAGCTCCTGTTCTCTCATTTGACCCAGCTCACTTTCTCTCGCCACATTGTCCTCCTCCACTCTACGTTTCTCCATATCAAGGATTCTCAACTCTTCCTCCGTGGTTCGTTTCTCTTCTTCTATTTGAGCCTTTTGGGATCTCACGTCTTCTAATTCTTGCTCAACCCTCAATTTCTCTGCTTCTACCTGTTCTTTTTCCGTCACAACTTGCTCTAGCTCAGTCTCTTTACCTCTCATTTGAGATTCTAAGAGCGCCTTCTCTCTTGTCATATCCTCCAGGTCTAGCGTTAGCAACCGTTTGTCTTCTTCTACTTTTTCGTTCATCTCTGAAACAAGGATCCTCTCCTTCGTTTCTGTTTCTAAAGCCGTTACCAGTTTTCTCAGCTCCTCTTCCTTCTCATCCTTCTCCTCCTCAACCAGTTGGAGTTTCCCTCTTATCGTCTCCAATTCACTTTCTCGGAGGGCCTTCTCTTGCTCCAACATTTCTCTCCTGTTGTTCATTTGTTTAATTTCTTCATCCTTTTGTTGTTTCTCTTTCTCAATCACTTCTTTCGCCTCTTTCATGTTCTGCAACTCGGCTTCTTTCTGTGTCTTCTCCTTGTCTAACATTTCTATGTGTCTCTTAACATTCTGCAGCTTCATTTTCCTTCGCCTCTGCTCTTCTTCCATCGTCTGTCTCTCCTTCGACAAATCCTCCAGCGAATGATCCTTTTCATTTAATTCTATTTCCAATGATTCTTTTTCCTCTTTCAGTCGCCGCAGCTCATCCTCTACGTCCCTCTTTTCCTCTTTCAGTTTCTCTAGCGCGCTTTTGAGTTCCTCTTCGACACACTCTTTCTCTTTGATAAGACCTTCTACTTCCTGGTCACGTGCCTTGACTTTGTCTTCTTCCTTTCGCAACAGCACTCTAAGAGCCTCTAATTCCTGCTTGAAAGTATCATTAAGCAGAAGGATCTTTTGATTCTTTTCCAGAGTGTCCTTCAACAACTGCTCCAAAGTCCTGAATTCCTTTTCCTTGGCTTCAATACTTTCATTCAAGCCTTCAATTTGTTTCATCATTTCCTCCTCTCGAGCGTCTCTCTCCTTCAGAGTGAGCAAAAGCGTTTTCCTTTCGCTTTCCAACCTCTTTATCTTCTCACCTATTTCGCCAAGTTCTCGGGCCACTTCTTCATTCACAGTTTGCTGTTGTTCAAAGGCTTCATTAACCTGACCTAGTTGATCAAGCAATGAAGCATTCTTGTTTCTAAGCTCGCTTCTGTCTGTTTCTAAATTCGAAATGACTTTGAGCAAGTCCGCCTTCTCCTCTTCATTCTTCTTCAACTCATTTTCCAGCATCACCTGTCCACAACCATAACGTTATCAGACTTTTTCTTGGGTAAAGTAACATACAGTGACAGAAGGCAACGAAAGTGGAAGGAAAGGAAAGAAGAAACCAATAGGGATGAAGTGCTTCAACTGGTCGCTTACCTTATCATCTTTGGTGATTCTCAACTCATTCTCAAGCTTGTGCAAGGCCTCACTCACTTCTTCCAACTTCACTTCCGTCTCTTTAATCCTTCTCTCGCTGGTCACCAGAGCCATCGCCAACTCAGCCTCTTTCTCCTTCTTGAGCTTCAGTTCTTCCTCTCTGGCGTTCTGTTCTTTCTTCAGTGCTTCGTTTCTTTGCTCCAATTCTTTAATACTGAGGGACACTTTGTTTACTTGGTTTTCCAATTCCACAATCTGCCGCTCCTTCTGTGCCAACACCTTCTCGTTGACCATCCTCAGCTCTTCTTGAATGCTGAATGCCTTCTTCTGCTTCTCCACCTTCTCCAGAGCCTTGTGCAACTCTCGTTCTATATTACCTGACTTGGCATTCAAGTCCTTATTCTCCTTCTCCAGAGAGGCCTTCTCAGACAGAATGGCAGTCTTCTCTCTCGCCAGCTGCGTGTTCTTGTCCTCTTGAGTCTTCAGTTGGCTCTCGGCCTTCTCAAAGGTCTTCCTTTGAAAGTCTCTTTCTTTCTCAATCGCCAGTTTCTGAAGAAACAACAACAGAATGAAACCAACAATTAACTCTTTAAAGAAGTAAACATTCACAATCCATTGTACACCTTGTCAAATAAGCTTCTCTTCCCTCTGCCCTCGTCTTAGTGAAGGAAAAGATCTCTCTACATTCCTTCTAATTTTCACACAAAAGATCAATGGACACATTCAAGAAGGGACGACGTACCTCGGCTCTACACTTTACGAGGAGCTTTTTCATTTCGTTCAATTCTGACTTTAATTTCGACAATTCCTCTGTCCTCGGTGGCATGATGCGTGATACATTTAGAATGCTTGCGCTGAGGCTCTGATTTGTTATATCTATGCGCGATGCGTTGACGGTTTGATTTGAATCTTGACATTGCTCTGTAAATGCAATGTCGATTAATTAATTATACGCTGATTTAACAGCAAAGCGCAGCTACTAACCTTCTAATTGTTTCTCAGTCCATCTTTTCGATTTTGGGATGGTTGGAGCGACAAGAGAATCATTGACCTTTGTGTTGTACGTTCCAGGCCCAGGTATTTCGTCCTTCTTTTTTTCAATTCCAAATCTCTTTGATTTCGGAAACATCTTGTCTCTTCAGTCAGACCGAATTGAAGTATATCTCTTTTTTTTTTACAAGCTTCGTAGAAGACGCACTTAAGCGCACGCAAACCGCGTTTTGGAAGCTGTACAGTCAGACGTAGCTTGCCTTTTGGACAGATTTAATCAACCAGAAGCCACAAACACAGAGAGAGAGAGAGGGAAGTGAAGAAATGGCGCCAAAGGCTCTGTGGCGGTTGCCGGCAACCGTTTGGCGCCAATCGGAACCCGGAAATATCCCATTTTCGTGGTAATTTTTTCAGTTGGGTGGAAAATTCTCTTTCCAACATACCAACACCACTGAAACAGAGAAACAGAGTTCAGGCCAAATGGAAAAATGGACTACTGTGAAAACAGCAACAACAGCAATACAGATCAGCCTGATGCGAAGAGTTCTTGAATTGTTTTTAATTGAGTTGAACTTGGCTTGCATCACCCAAGAAGCAAGAATGATTGATATTAGTAACAGGGGTTGGTGCTAGATGTAGTATGTTCCTCTCCCTCCCTCACCAGAGCTTAAAGAGGTTGTTGTGCACATGTACATTAAGAGGAGACTAAAGTTTCTTTCAAAAAGAGATCAACAACAATAAATAGATACACACAATTCCAACAATACCACACCACGATCACACTATCAGGAGGGCATGCATGGATATAGTTCTGTTCGCCAGTGGTGGGCATACTGGCAAGCAGAATAGTGCCACAGGGCCGCTGATACCACAAATATGTGCCAAATCATATGGCTATGCCACTGCAAGCAAACATAAGTCAGCCAATAGTGCTGTGTGAGAGCTTGAGTGGGTGAGTGGGTGAGTGGGTGAGTGGGTGAGTGGGTGAGTGGGTGAGTGGGTGAGTGGGTGAGTGGGTGAGTGGGTGAGTGGGTGAGTGGGTGAGTGGGTGAGTGGGTGAGTGGGTGAGTGGGTGAGTGGGTGAGTGGGTGTACCCAGTGGTCGAACTGGCCAGGTGCATATTTCTCAGGCACCTTGGAGGCATAGATAATGGCACCAACAATATAAGTTGCACCCATCATTACCAACCTAAAGATCAAAGGCACTATAGCCCAAAGTTCTCCCTCTCTGTCTGCTTCAAAGTAAACATGGGGAGCACAAATTACTCCAAACAGACCTAAGAATTTGATATAAAGTATCAGTGTTCTTTGTTTTGTATGTTGAGTGTTGAGTGTTGAGTGTACCCATTGCAATAAATAAGGAGGCACGAAACGCCTGGAATTCGGGCCTCTAAGTGATTAGAATGTTAAGGATTTGTTTGAACAAGTGAACCGAATCAATGGTTCAGAGTATATAAATTCGCTGAGCGATAATGACTGGCTCACCTGGAAATAATTGGACAGTGAGACAATGGTCACAATGAGACCAAGCAAGGACATCATTCCTATGTAGAAATATTTCCATCCCAAACTGCATGCAAAAAAATAGTGCATCATCCTAAAAAGGAATAACATACATTCAGAGCTCGTGTCATGTCGATTGCAAAAGAACAGTTCTGTTGAATATTGTGGTGTGTGTGTGTGTGTGTGTGTGTGTTGTGTCCGTACGGAAAGTAAGATCCAACGATAAGAAGGGAGATGGAGGTGTAGTCCATACGCGCTCCCCACTTCCATACACTAAAATAAATTTACCGTTTGTTAGAACACTCTTAAAAAGAAGATGGAGCAAAGGGACCGAAGAGAAGAGACAGGGAAGTTACTTGTATCCCATGCAGCCTGTTAGGTGGAAAAATGTTGAAGAAAACAATAGACATTGTGCAGAAAAGGCCCAAATCAAAAACATAACCTTATCACTAAGAAACGAAAGAAAGGGAAATAAAACAGACGGTAAGTTAATCTGTCACAACACAGCACGCTGCTCTGCTCTCTTTCCTCAACACACAATCTCTGTTCTCTCCAGAACCCGTACGTTACTGTGCCATCGGCAAGCCATGTGCTTAGTGCATAGATCATGAGGACAAAGAACAGTATTAAACCCACCAGATGTGTCCAGACGTTTGCCCACTCTGCACAACACATAAAGGAAACAAAGAGTAAGATCATTTTTTTCACGTATGGATAATCTCATTTCTCGTTTGGTTACAACACAAGTTGTGGAGGAATTTGGAGAGAAGGAAAAGTACTACTGCACCACGAGTGAATGGGTTGAAGAAGAATTACCATTGTGCATGAAGAAGAGGCTGCGCAGAGTAAGCCTAAGGGTATAATCAATTCTGTATCCATGCAAGATGTACTGATTGCCCTGATTGTAGGGCTCTGCCTCCTTCACGCCCACCAACCGGGCATGTGGCGGCTTCTGAAAGCAACTGCACAGGCACATCTGTAACCTTTGGATCTATGTGGTGTGCTTTGCAGCAAACTCCTGAAAGACCACTTTGGGGGGGGGAGTTGAGAACAGGAGGGTAGCAGAGGGGTTTTGAATGGAAAAAGGGGGAGGAGGAAAGCATCCACGTACACAAGGGGCAAGGAAGCACAGATAACAGTTCAGCAAAAACAAAAAATGGTTCTTGTCTCTGTTTCGTTCAGTTGTCTGGTAGCGCTAAAGAAACCTGTTTTGTTCTGCGGATGATCCCAACAGCCAACGGAGTTTTAAGGGAATTTTGCGATTGATCGAATTCCGGAGATATAATTGAGATTCCAATTCAATGATTGGTTAAAACAGAAGAATTACAAAAAATAATAAATCAAAAAAA
>CDFI01106311.1:7932-20597 GCA_000826405.1 Acanthamoeba divionensis | reverse complement strand
GTTTAGGATTCATGATGTGGATCTTACTCACAACGATGTTGTTGAAGTACGATTACACAAGGAAACAGTCCACATGCTTATGGCCTCATTGGCTGAAGTTTGGAATATGGGCGAAACACAAAATACTATTAATAAACATACTTTAGATGACCAGAAGGAAAACAACTCAGAACAAGTGTGTAAAAGGGCCAAAAGAAGCGAGGTATTTTCTTTCTCCATTCCTTGTAATAGCTGTAATAGTAATTAGGCTTTTCTTCTTACAGATGAAAACTAAGATCTTACAGAGACTAACAAGCGATATAAGTAGCACAAATGATTTGTATCTTCCTTGTAAGTCATTTCTTCTTAGATTCAAGCTGATATATTCTTATTGGCCTATGTTGAATGCCTGTTGTCTCATTGTTTTCTAATTCGTAACACAATAACAGTGCCAGAAGTGGGTGTGAGAGTATTAGCCAAATGGAATACAAATGAATACTGGGCTGGTGTCATTCATTCAATTTATGGTGATATATCATATACTTTGCTTTTTCTTACAATCAATTCACTCACTCACACTGATGTTTTCATAGAGGATGCAAAAGGATGTAGAAGATACAGTGTAAGCTTTGATGATGGGACGAGTGTTGAAAATTTAGACATCAACGACTTGTTTTGGCTTGGAGAACAACACGGTAAGTCTACAAAACAAATCCTGTGGAATTAAAAGTACACACTCCAACTTTTACTTTTTTAGAAGTAAAAAGAATATTTGGGAAAGCTTTAGCACAATCAGATGCTGGCCTTATTGGAATGAAAGTTCTCTTTACCAATGCTCAGGCTTGGTATCCAGGCGTTCTTCAAGGTATTATTTTTTTGAAGAACTAAAATGCCCATTAGTGTTACTTTATAAATATTAATATTTTTTTATTGTATCACCACATGATATAAACTATAGGACACATGGAGTACTGTTTTCAGTTCTATATTAATTATGATGACGGAGACCTCAAATGGGTTACTTTAGACCAACTGCAAAATTTGCCTAAAAACCTCCCACAAATATGTTCCCTCTATTGGAAACAAGGTAATGCTCGAATATTGGCAATAAAAATGTCAAAATGGCAGTAATGATGACTCTAGCCTTTCATAGGTTTAACAGATGAGGACGAAGTAGACAGATCGTTGCTTGGTGCTCACATGATTGCTCAGCTTGCGCCTCAGTTATCAGAAGAAGAAGACATTAATGTCTTCCTTCAAAATACTCATCCCTTTGTTGTTGGTTTGATTCTTCTCTCCTCACTAACCAAACACTTGAAGCTTTTTTTTTCAAAAACAAAATTGCTAATCGACACTGTTCTTCATTAATAGTGCATTTGCCCAGCAACATTGAGGAGCTGTCTAAGCTTATACGCATTTATAAACAGGTAATAAAGTGAACACATTATTAATACCATTTTCACAACTTTTGGTTGATTCTTTCATTAACAAAAAAACACACACACAATGATGTTTGCTCTCTCACCTTTCTTTGATCATTCAAAGGAACTTAACAAGGTTGTGGCTGGCCGGCTATACAAGGCTGTGTGGCCTGCCAATGGCACCATACATTGGCTGCCACGCAAACGGTTGCTTCCTGCCCCGCAGAGCCCACAAATTCCCCAACTACATGACAGGGTACTTGCCGAATGGAAGCCTGGGTAAGAAGAAAAAGAAGAAGAAGAAGAAGAAGAAGAAACACCTTTTCCATCTCTCCGCCTTCTCTCTGCTATCTGCTCTCTATGTATGGTAACTTTTCGAGCCACCACTCTAACAAGAGCGCCATGTAGGTTCTTCTATGCTGGCAATGTGTCAGATGTACAGGCTTCCCACTATGAGATACATTATGATGATGGAGATATCCAGCAAGTCCCGCCCAACACCAACCGCATACTGATCCTCCACCACCAACGTGCATGAACAACACCAACACAACAAGGTACCGGCCGCACCAATCAATATTCAATCAAGCGCAAAAAATAAATTCGAAGAACTTTTATTGATTTTTACTCGAAATCGATTTTCCCGTAATTTTAACAACAAATTATAAATTGATTTTTGATTCGCGGAACAGATTTTCTTTCACAAGAAATAGTGTAACCGGGAACGTGGTGTCTGTGTCTGGAACGACAACGAAGAGATGGTGGCCAATCAGAGGCTGCTGTTTCCTGGCTTTCCATTGGTGGCTCTACGTTTGACTTAATTATGAATTATAATGTCCAATAACATAAATTATAAATTTGCTTCGTTGCGTTAATAAATACAGCAGGTGGTGAAGAAGTTGACCGTTTTGCTTGTTGTCTCCACTGGAAAAAGGGAGTGGCCCTGTATCCCTCCCCAACCAAAAAGCCAAGAACGGTTGTTGTTGCCTGCAACTACAACAATTGATCTGCAATTGTGTGACTTCACTTCGTACGTAACGTCTGAACAAAAAAGAAGGGGGGCCTAAACAAAGGGAAATCTTCAGCAAATCCAATGAAGACCAGGGCGGGCACCGCCGCTGTCCATCCCAGCGTTGGTGGCGGGCCTCTGGTGGTGCCTGGCATGGGCCCGCCCAAGCCACGAAGCCCGAGGTTGCGTGATTCCTCACACCTCAGGACAAATGCTTACCGAACGGATGGCTCTGTGCACAAACGACAAGGTAAGAAATTGGAAATTCCCTAATCCATTCCAAATCCAAAAGCGATTTGGTGCCCCCTCTCTGTTGTGAGATGAACATCTGTTGGTCTGAAGATGTTTAACAAATATTCTTGATCTTCCATAGGAGAGAGCCATGGCCAACAACAACGGTTAGCAGTGGAGGGGCGATTGCAGCAACATCTCAACAATCTGTATGCCGCTGAGAGGGACATTCCAACTGGTTAGGCCACAATCCTCTTACAATGGAGTGATGCATGTCTGTTTCTGGTTACTAACATGATCTTTCCCTGTATGGTGCCTCTTGCTTGTTGTTCTCTCAGTCGATGAGAATGTCTCTGATGTTGAGAAGTTGCTTGTTGTGTTGCATTCTAAGAATGTTAACTTTGCGCAAGAGGCCATTAAAATCATAATACATCTTATGGCTACAGGTAACAAGAGAGAAGAGAGCAGAGAGAGCAGAGAGAGCAGAGAGAGAGCAGAGAAACTGGGATCTTCTCTCAACTGGAGAAACCATATTCTAAATTACAGTAATTTGCTTGTACAGAGTCAAATCAAAGGGTCATTGGGGAGAGTGTACTTCTTCAAGAGCTCATCAAAAAGCTTTCAATCCCTTACGATCCCATTCGCACGTTTGCTTCATGGGCTCTCTCCAATTTCTCTTCCAACGGTAAAAATGTCACTATTCTCATTAGCACTGTGTTACATCTCATTCATTGAATCTTTTCATTACTTGATAAAGAGGACAATCACAAGGCCATCCATGAAGCTGGAGGAATAAAAGCACTGCTGATGCTTTTGCAAACACAGACGGATGATATACTCAAACAAGCTCTCAGCGCCCTGCTCAATATAACGTCCAACCGTATGAGCTCTTGTCTCTTTTATTCATTTCTTATAATCTTTCTCACTTTCCTTCTTCATAATATTCTTGTATTCCAGCTGCCTATGTGGAGGCTATCAGAAGAAATGGAGGCATGCGCGATCTAGTTCGCCTGTTAGATTACAATTCCAACTCAGCAGAGGCAATAGTTCCACTTACTCTAATGGTATGCATGTGTTTCTCAGTAAGATAGAAATAACCTGATCCTAACACAAACCACTCATTCTTTGCAAAGGTCCTCATCAATCTGGCTGGTAATGAGAAAAATATGGAGGTCTTCGCAGAGCTCAGCGGCTTTTCGCCTCTCATCAGGCTGCTGCATCATCCCACCTTTGGTGTTGATGCTATGTCTTTGCTTGTTCATCTCATTGATAACGGTACCCGCAAAGCTACAGTTGTAGAATATATTCATGTTATTATGTATTGATTGAGTTCTGTCCATATCAGAAAGGAGACAAGCACAATTCATTGAAGCCGAGGGGCTGAGACCTCTCTTTGATTTTCTGTCTAAAGCAGCCCTTAATGATGGTTTGCGTTCAGAGAGCACTCTTGAATATTCTCTCATCGTCCTGACCCATCTTCTTCGGCATGGTACTGTTATTTTATTATTGAAGCACATAAGAAACACATCCTTCGTCTGACATTTCACATTATCAGAGGAACATGCCCGTATCATAGGAGAACGAAACTTTGTGATGCCTGTAGTCAATCTTCTCAACATGGATGAGGAACCTCGCATCCTTATTCTAGTTCTGGATGTAATAGGTTGGCAAGATCTAAATATTCCATCAACGGAACTGGTGTAAATCTTTTGTGTTGACAGTAACCGCACGATATAACAGGTCGCCTTCTGGAGGTGGATGAACGCAATGGCCACCAGATTGTAACTGCAGGTGGAGTGGAAAGGCTAATTGAGTTGTTGCCTGCTCGTCGCCCTAAGAGAGCACTTCTAAAAGCAGCAGAGCTGGCTCTCTTCCTACTTATGACACTACTTGAATCTCATGGTAATGATCCTCGTCATTTTTGATTCGAAATTTGCTTGCTTACTTCACATAATCCCACAGAGCATAACCAAGAGTCCATGTTGGCGCGTGGAATTCTGCCTGCTCTGGCTGGAGTACTGTCCTGGGCAACAAATGACTTACTAGAAACCTGTCTTCATTTGATTGCCCTTCTCACTGCGGGTTAGTTTCAGATTTTATGCTCCATTCTCCAAGAACAATGCTAAATGAATTTTTATACAGGACCAAATGGCCATGTGGTTTTCCACGAACTTGAAAAGGCTCAAGTACTGCCTCGGCTCCTTCAAATGCTCAACCAATTCCAAACCTCAAAGAGGCTGGGAGTGGAGGAAGCTACAAAAGTGAAGCTATCGCTAGCCTTTTCTGCAATGCTTGCTCACAGTAAGGCTACTAATCACACTAGATCTTGATATATAAATTCTCATACTCTGTCTGCACAACTATAGTGGACAGCCAGATCGATCTGGCGGAGATGGGTGCCGTGCAGATTTTTGTAAATCTGTTAAATTCTTCCAATCAGAGACTTCAATTTTATGCGATCACTGCTTTAAGAAACTTTTCCATGTACCACGGTAATTAATATCTACAAAAACAATCACTTCTCATGTTAAGTTGTTGTTTCTGGTTTCAATGATTAATATAATATAACTTAGGTACTATACGCAGAGAGATAATGCAATGTGGTGGATTAGGAGAATTCTTGCGTTTAGTTCATGGTCCTTCTCGTGCTGCTGTCTCTGTAGCGCGCCTAGAGGCCATGAGAGCGATTGCAAATCTCTCTGTCACCGGTAGAATCCAAACCTAATCCTTCAGACTCCTTCTTTGATCAATGTATCTTATTATAATATCCAACGCTGGAACATGTAGATTATGAAGAAGATTTGCATGAATTTTATGGGACTGTTTCAAGTTTAATTGCGGTTATTTCTTCTTCTCCTCCAACAAGAGGAGATATTAGCAGGTGAGTGCATCAGTGCATATTTGATGTGTCCTACGCTCTCAATCAGAGACACATGTTCTTCTCTGAAACACTCTTCACATTATTAGAGCAATGACGAAGAGAAAACAGAGACTATCATTGGGTTCTAATGCGGACTCTAAAGTGGAGAAGGATAAAATTCTCAAAAAGTCTAAAGAAGGTTTACCCTGAGACCACTCAACACTAAACCTTGCAATTTGCTTTGGGATTGATGACTTAATTGATCTCTTTCCTCAAATTTACAGAACATTTTGGAGTGGAAGGAACAGAAATGGGTACTGATAGCACAACAAATGAAGGCGAAGACTTGCAGCTGGAAGAGAGAATATTTCAGACAAAGCTGGAGAACGATTGCTTGATCAAGGCTTTTGCTGCCATTACTCTTCAAAATCTTTCTGTTGGAGGTAACAAAACAAATCAGATTCATTTTGTAAGCTGGACCAAAACGTATTGATACACTTACTTTTTCATTTGACTCAGAGGAATTTATGGAGATAGTTCGCAATTCCGGCGGTCTTGCCGTGGTGACTAATCATTTACTGGGGTCCACTTCTCCTCGACTGCAATACGAGGTATGGCACAAAGGGGACAGAGAACCCAGAAATCAATTTATTAATATATCTTGTGACAGGCTGTGAGACTTCTAGCGACTTGGGCAACGAGTGACGCCAACAGAAGGGCATTTAGATCCACGGGCGGTCAGCAGAGGTTGCTCCAGGTATAGAGTCATTTGTGTTTTAAAATAAATGGTATATTCCCTTACCCTTATTATTCGTTTCTGGCAGGCTCTGCAAGAATATAAAAATACCCCTGTTCCAAACGAAGCTCTGATTGCTTACACCCAAATTGCTCTAAATGCGATGTCCATTCCCCGTAAGACCATTATCAATAACTGCTGCAATAATTTTTATATATAAAAAATTAACCGTGTGCATATGGTTCTTGCATTTCTTTGAATCGCTTAGCGTTCGACGAGGAGATGTTTTCTCAAGAACGTTTTGAAGAAAACGATGACGAAATCTATTCTGGCTGGGAACCAGAACCAACAATGATTGAGCATCTCCACCAGATAGAAAACGCTATAAGGTATGTTAACTAGCAAATAATTTTATCTCGAAGCTTAGGCCTGATATCCTGTGATTCTAGAGTGTTGGAGCGTGCAGATAGTGAGGGCCTGCATGCAGGCAATTCAATATATGGATTTGGTTGGGACAAAAAACAGTCTCATTCAGTGCCAAATTCTCCCAAGGAGAGGGCCTTTGGAGGTATAACATATCATTTTACTATTACAGAAGGAACAGCACTTAAGCGTTTCGTTTCTTTTCACAGAACTGGCATCACACTCACAACCTGTATTGCTGAGAACCAACATACAAAGGGAAAAGTACCTTGAGAAGCTACGAAAGAAGAACAACTTGTCTTCCATAAGAGAAAAGAGAGGCCAGAGTGATGCACCTAGTGTTGGAGGAGTAAGTAAGCAAGACGTAATGGAGGCAGTCACACTTACTTCTGCACCAAGTGATCCGGGCAAGACCAAATTGAATACACAAGAGATCATTAAAGATACATCACCAATTAAGAAGGAAGAAGCAATGGAAGCAATGGAAGAAATGAAGTCGACTCACACAATGCATACTGTGGCAAAGGAGGAAAAGAAGAGCATTAGCGAGAAACCAAAAAAGAAAAAACCCAAAAAAGAGAAAACCACAGAAACGCCAAGAAGAAAGAAGAAAAAGAAGAAAAAGAAGGCCCAAGGACAGGAAGAAGTACAAGAGGGAAAAGTTAAAAAGAGACGTGCAAAGGACAGTGAGGAAAAGAAGAAAACGAAAAAGAAAAAGAAAAAGAAACATAAAGAAGAGGAACAGAGAGAAGGTGAAGAGAAAGGAAAGAAAAAGGAGAAGAAAAAGAAAAAGAAGAGCAAAAAGAAAAAGAAGGAAAAAAAAGACAAAGAAAAGATTGACATGGTGGAAGCAGGACATGATGCTGAACAAGATCTACAGGCGAAGATAAGGAATCCTCCTCCCTCATGGACAAGATCAGAAGTGGAGAACTCGGCTGATGTTCTTTTGAAGAAGTATTTCCCTGAAGGGAAAGGAGAGAAATTAAGAATTGAACCGCAAGGAAACGATATGACTGCTGAAAAGAGAGAAGGAAAGAGAAAGGAATTGAGATTTGCTGGAGAAGACATGGAGGAGCTAAGTGAGAGAAAAAGGGAAAGAGAGAAAGGAGGAGGACAAGATATGTTGATGATTGTGGCGATTGAGAAATCTTTGGAGGAACAAAAGCGAAGTGAGTCAGAGAAAACCAGTCATGACCACCACCATGTCGAGTTCAAAGAGGAAAATGTTGAGAAAGGTAAGAAGAGAAGGACGAGCTTTGGAAGAACAAAGGCAGAGGAAAATGATCGTTCACCTCGTAAAGAAGACAATCACATCAAACGTCCCGCTTTGGTGAAGGAGAAGAGTTTCCTGAGAAATATTTTCACCTCGTTTCGTCACAGAAAGAAAACAGTAACCGACCATCACCAAGGCCCAGGGCACGTAATCAGAGAGCACGAGGATAAAGAAAGTAAGGATTATGAGCCTTCATCTAAGATCCATAAAGAGGTTAGAATGGGTGTAAGCACGTCGCCCCGTAAAGCAAGAGATAGTCATTCAGAGGACAACAAGATCAAGAGAGAACCGCAAAAGGAATCGCAAGTGACAGACGAAACAGGAAAAGATCAGAAAGCAAAAAAGAGATCCAAGGAGAGTAAAGATAATCGGCTAGGAGAGAGAAAGCCCTCATTTTTACATCGTATGGGAGTCACAAAGAAAAGGTAAATTTGTAACGATGACACTTCATCATTTATATGTATTTGTTGCAAAGAAATTTTTCTTGACAGAAATGCAATGACACAAGGAAATCAGTTATTTACATTACTTGTGCAAACAGGGAAAAGGCCAAGACTATGGTATTGACACTGGATGAAGATGTTAATTATGCCTCTACTACGGATACTACCACCCATTCACTCATGAACAAAGGTAAAAAGCATTGGCTGTCAAGCTGCAGATATAGATATGCTGACAACAAAGTATTGTTCAAGGAGAGGGAGAAGAGGATGACGAGGATGAGGATGAAAGTCAGCCCATGTTGCAGGCCAAACAAATAGAGAGCAGAAGCAAAGATCCCGAGGAGTCTAAATCCACGGGTGAAAATCTCAAGCACGAAAAGGATAATTCCAGAGAAACTAACAAAGGTGATGCCTATTCTGAGACAGAGCAAGATGTTGAAGATTATTCTGAGGTATGCCCCTCAGAACATCCATTTTCCTCATTCATGACCTCTTAACTGAATGAGCTTTGGAAAGGTTGTTCATCTCTCCACAGTAGAGAGTGGGTCTTGGCCAAGCACTCCAAAGAACTTTGGTGAAGCTATTAATGTGAATCCGCAACTGCAGCTCACCTCCCTCAAAGCTACACGCCACCAAATCATATGTATGCAATATCAATTCCTGTTAAAGTTTGCCTATCCATAGTTTAATCTCTTTTTCCTTGTTCTCTATAGTGCAACTTCAACATCATAGAAAGAGGTTGGTGTTGGAATTGGTAGAATCAGAGAGGCGCTTTGTTTCTATGTTGGCAGTGGTGATACGCCATTTTCATAAGCCCCTGCTCTTGCTCACGCACTCAGATCATCCCTTTATAAATGAAGAAGAGGTATGCAGAATAGAAAAGCTCATATTGCATTGTGCAACAACGAGTTGATCTTGCTTGTTTTGCAGGTGCACAGTATTTTCCTGAACTTAGGAGTCCTGTTTACATACAACATTATTCTTCTTAATGCACTGGCGCATCGTATTAATTGCTGGAGCCTATCTCAAGGTGTTGCTGATGCCTTTTTACTACTTGTAAGACCTCCTCCCCTCAAAGGAGATCACTCCTTGGATTATCAACTCCTCACAATCACCTTTTCACCCAGCCTGATTTATTTGGGGCCTACGATGAATATTTAAGAAATTATGAGACAGCTTCTATGGTTCTGGCAAACTGTGCCACAGATCCGTTGTTTCATCAGCTTTTGCAGGTATGGCATTGTTTGGTTTGGCCAGACAAGTATAACATAATTGCTTTCCCTTGCATGGACTCATGCAATTTACTAAGATACCTTTCTTTTCTAAAAAAAGATGCTTTCTGTATCTCCTTATTGTGAGGGTTTGCTTTTGGAGGACTTCCTGATTCTGCCATACCAGAGGATCATCACATATCAACACGTATTTAAGGTTCGTACAAGTTGTAACACAAAGCACTTGACAACTCGAAACTCATAACATCACTAGAAATTAGAAAGATGGACGTGGGAGAGCCACGAAGATGGGGACAACATCAAAAATGTATTAAGGCACATCGAAGAAGTACTCTCTTCAAATATGCACCTACAGCTATGCCCTACACCACAGTCTTCTTCTGATCATCAGAATACACCCAGCAGGTAAGTAAAGTGCTTACAGTTTGTTTTAACACATTTCATGGAATCTCATCTGTCGTGTGTGTGCGTGTGTGTGTGTATGTGTGTGTTTAGTTTACCTGCTGATGCCAAGCTCTCTCCCAAGGGAACTAATACAAGAAGAAGCCTCTCCAGTAAATATCATTCTCTTTCATTTGTCTTTAACCCTTTCTGGGTTCTCTCTGCTCTCTGACCCTAATTCTATTGTCTGAATACAGTTAATCCTGACGTCGGCAGTGGTGAAGTACCTCCAAATGATAGCCTGACAGATATGGCAGTCAGTCATTTCAAGAAGCTCTCTGCAAGGGAGGGCTTCCTTAAGCTGCTCGCCCTCCAGACTCAGATCACAGGATGCCCGATCGTATGAGTTCCTTCCCTCATTACCGCTTTGCTGGTGCAATGAGACATTCCATGGATGATGCAATTATCAATCTAATCCTCTCCTTTTGCACATAACACACAGGACCTTGCCATGACCCCTGGTCGTCAGTATGTGTGCGAAGCAAGCGTGCTGTTGTTGGATGAGAGCGTGTCACGGCAGCATGGCCGTCTCTACCTCTTCAATGACGCTCTGCTCACAACCACACTGGTCAAGGTGGTCTTGTCTCTGCAAGGGTCTGCACACCACCACCTTAGAAGAAGTCCGAAACTGCGGTTGGCTGATGTCCAGGTTTGTTTAACAACATATATGTTATGCAATTGCAATCTAATTGATGGATGTTGTACTATATCTACAACGTGTCACATTTTTGATGTTGTATAAAAATCACAATCATTTTTGTGATGGAACATGTGTTGGACTTTTTATAATATGAGTTGTTAACAACTTAATTAATGTATAATGTATAATAGGCAAAGGACCCCTCTGCAGCTCTTGAAGAGCAAGACTTCTGTAGTTTCATTCCTTTGGAGGACATCCTGTGCATTGATGAAGCCATGGAATACTCGACCATCGTCAAGGTGACTTGCAAGGAGGGAAGAATCATCACGATCAAGTTCACCTCCACCGAAAGCAAGAATGTTTGGCTTGACCACTTTGTGGTCATCGTGGACATACACAGAGAAAAGACCAAACATGCAAAGCTGATGATGATGTCTGGACTCGAAGAACAGCCAACTACGTCAGCCAGCGACACGAATGGGCTTCCCGCCACAACGCCTAGTGATGGAAGTGACCTAAGCTCATGAAGCTCATCATCAGATGAAACATGTTATATAGATTGCTGCTACGTAGCAGCGCGAGGAGAGACTTACTGTAATATAGGGAAACAAATGAAGTCTATACTTATTGTTGTGTACACACACCACATTCGCTCTCTGGCGGCATACACATGTATTTGGTGTGATCTCACTGATCAGCGCTGAGGGCGTGTATCTGCTTGAGTTTGGCCCTCAGGGACTCATTTTCTTGCTTGAGCTGTTCTATTTGATCTTTTAGGAGATGGGTTTGCTTGCGGAGGTCCTTGATCTGCTGCTGCTCATCATTTGTCTCCTCCAGTGCATCCTTCTGCAGGGTATCCTGTACCTCTTGTTGCACCTTTTAGAAGTTAAGTGTAAGGTAAGTATATGGATGTTTCCACCCGTTATATAGGTTTCAAACAACTCAGCAGTGGTACCTGAATATTTCGGGTGAGACTGCGCGCCTTGCGAAGGACGTCAATGCCCTGGTTAGGGTTATCGATGGTACGCGTGCGCTGGCGACCGGTGCTGGGCTTCCCTTGAACCGCCGCGAGAACCTTTTCAGGTACTTCTATTTTAGCGCCCTTCCTCAATGCACTGCTTCCCTCCTTCCCTATATCATACAATGAGGTTTGGATGATTGATTTCAAAAATGTAGGCACCAGAGAGAATTCAACATGTGTGTGCGTGTGTTAAGATATTTTTATAGGTACCTAAGGCCAAGGCCTGTTGTATGTTGGTGGCAAGAACTTGCACAAGCTTAACCATATCAGTGGACTCATCCGGGTTGGCAGTTGCCTTTTTCACTGCTTCGATCAGCTTGGGAGATAGTGATCCGATGGAACTTGCCAGTGCCTACAAAGGTAATCGGGTTTAGGAATTGTGAGCGTATACTGCAATTACAAGAAGAGTAAACCTTGAGCTGATTAGCATGCTCCACATCCACGGCTTCATACTTGCTAGCAAGGCTGGTGATCAGCTTGACAAGGCTCGCTACACTTGCTACAAACTGTCTGGCGACATCTGTTTTGACAGACCAAAGAAGCGGAGTCAGGATGATCAACTGAAGACATGAAGCAATATTAAACACTTGAGAAGAAGTACCCAAAACTCCAGCTGCTTTTTCCTTTACTACTGTAAGGACTAAAGCCTTAGCTGCTTGAGCACATTCCCTAGGGCACATATTAGATTCTTTCTGCATTCATTCATTCATTCACTCACTAGTCTTCTTTTCACATACCTTGCAGTATCACTGAGAGCCTTCTGGTCATTGTCTTCCTCAACCTCAACGAGTTGTGAGGTAGCCTCAGCAATGCATTTGAGCGCTATGATCAACCTCTTTCTCATGCTATCCATGTCTCCTGTTTCCTGGGACAAGTTCTGAGCTATCTCCTATACAATACGCAGTAAGATATCTTGTTACCCCTAAGCTCTCTCTCTCTCTCTCTCTCTCTCTCTC